>VWYK01125305.1:74154-91702 GCA_013399775.1 Semnornis frantzii | reverse complement strand
CGCAGGAGCAGCCCCGCGGCGGCGGGTGGGGTGGCGCGCGCTCGGCCGGGGCACGGCGCCGCCTCCTCCGTATGTGCCCCTCGGGAGGCCGCGGGGTTTCCTTTCCGACTGGCAAGCACACCGCTGGCCTTCTGCGGACCCCTGTCCCCAGCGGCCCTTCCCCCGCACCTGTTCGAGTATCATCTGGTGTCTTAGGACACGACCGTAACCTGGCAACCTGGCTCTTGAGAGTCTGAGAGCCCTCTTAGCGTGGACTGCTTTGGGTTGGAAGGCACCTTTAAAGCTCATCTAGTCCGACCTCCCTGCAATAGACAGGGACATCGTCAACCCGATCAGGTTGCCCAGAACCCCATCCAAATTGGATGCTTTCAGGAATGGGGCTTCTTCTGCCTCTCTGGGCAACCCATTCCAGCGTTTCACTACTCCCATTGTAAAAAAATTCTCCCTTATGAATAGTCTAAATCTTCCCTTTTCGTTTAAAACCATTAGCCCTTGTTCTAATGCAAGAGGCCATACTTAAAAGGTTGTCCCCATCTTTCTTAAAAGCCACTCTAAGTCTTCAAAGGACTCAGTAAGGTTTCTTGTCTTGCTCGACTCCATAGCCACACCAGCAAAAAGGGATGAAAGGGACCTTAGAAGATAGATTATCTCATTTCCCTGTGCTGGGAGATGACCCCAATGTGCTACACGGCACTGTCTAACCCTTACTTTTAGGGCCTGCAGTGACAGCACATCTCCCAAGGTTCCTCTGTGTTCACATTCTGCTTCATAGCCTCCTTCCTTACACATTTTTTTCTCTATAGGTACACACACTCTTTTTCTCCAGCACATCTCATATGTATCATGGGTGCCTTGGGGCTTCTTTCTGGAACCAGAGAAATCATTTCATTTGAGGATGATAGTGAAATATGTTCTCTTTCCTTGAAACCATAGCAAGATTAGAGGAGTTTTGTCACTGCTGTCAATAAAGTCGGGATTTTATCTCATGCTAGTTTATCTTTCTTATCCTACAAACAAATCATGAAAGGCATAGGCAAAGGTCTTACCGGTGGGAAGAGCAGCTTGTATGGATTCAGTGGAGTTTACTGTGCTAGTTCATTAGCAGCAAACTCAACTGTTCATATTTATAGTGGAAGCAAATTTGCTACGTTTTTTTATTACTCAAGATTAGTGTATAAAGCAGAAATCATTCATTCATTGTGGTGGGATTGACTAAGTCAAACATGATATGGCCTGTACCTTATAAACACATTGCAAGATAATAAACAGTGGACACCAAATAAATATCTGTTTGCTGGAGTAAGGCATGGAGTAGTCAGTCTTGTGTCAAAAGCACCACAGACTTCATAACTAACAACTGGAAAACATTTCTAAGCTAGATTTTTGTTTAGCCACAATCAAAAATATCTAGGTACAAATTCTATTATTTATTTCTTAAATATTTGTCTGGGTTTGCTAGGTTATTTTTGCTTTGTTTTAATTAATTTCATAACTAATGTATCACTATATGAGAGATAAATCCAACCCATTCCATGCTGGTTACTTAAACCTGTAGGAGACTAAATTTGATCAACTCAATATCCATTGAGTAGACAGGAGATTCTTGATTTGATGATCAAAGCCTGTGCATGCAGATAGAGTTTGCCATCATTACTAATCCTGGGTTTTATTTTAAACCTCACCCCAGAGTTAATTTTAGTCTGATGTGAGCCCTTTCCAGAAGATCAATGGCCTGATGAAATCTGGAATTGATAAATAACCAAAAGCACCAGTTCTGGTAACTGCTATAGTAAAGATGTGTAGATGGAACATAACTTTTCAGTTTCCTCTCTGCAGGCTGTAAAACAGAAGAAGTCTGGACAGCTATTTTATGCTTGTAATTAATGTGTACCTGGAGTCACTTGTACTTCAAAGATATTTTGCCACCAAAATAAGGCTAATAATGGATCTAGTAGCTGGCTAACCCTCAGATACTGTTTGCATGTGTGCAAGGCCACATACAGTATGTCAGCCTGTGTGTGCACACACTCACACCTGCACTCAGACATGTTTGTGTTGTTGGAGCAGCTGCTTTATTGAAGCCAATGCTGTTCTCTCAAGTGAGGTGTGTTTCTAAGGCTCACAAAAGATGGTACTCTGCTGCTGCTTGTGTGCAAAACAGCCTGAGCAGCTGTACACACTGAATTTCCATGTATTTTCTGCTGAGAGCCTCACTGATCTCAGACATACTGCTGAGCTGAGAGTTGCATGCTTATGGCAGATAAACCTCTACTGACCCTCAGGTGAATATAGCCAATGAAAGTAGGAAGTAGTTTGTTGTTTTGGTTGGTTTGTTGTTTGGGGTTTTGGGTTGGGTTTGTTTGTTTGATTTTTTTGTTAGCTTGTTTGTTTTTTGTGGGATTTTGTTTTGTTTTGATTTGGGTTTTTAGAGGAAAAAAATAAGTGTATGGAACTAAGAGAACCAATTGGTTCCATATAATGCCAGAAAGCGTAACATTACAAATATCAATAATCTAAACCTTAAGAAAGAAAGAACCTTTGTGTGATTGTGAATCCCATTTTATAGGTAAGAAGACTGAGACAAAGGGAGGTGAACTGCAACAAATAGGGACAAAACCCAAACCGTCTGGGTCCTGGCCCACTGTTAGGTTCCCTAATGTAAGAAGTGCAGTGGTTAAGCAATAAGCCATCTGATGATCTTCATAAGGGAGATGAATCTCTATAAGAAATTTGTCAAATATATGCCTACATTTTGGTATGAGTATCCCAAAAAACAGCATCTTCACAGAAAAAGAGTTGGGTTTTTTTTACACCTGCACTACAGAACTGCAAGATAAATCATTTCCCTCTTAAGGAAAATAATGAAGTGCATCCTTACCTTTAACAACATGCTGGCATGCTTTGCTGATTCCACTTTGGTCCATGACTACTAGACATTCAAAAGTTCAGCTTCTATACAGGCTTGTACAAATGAGACAGCTTCAAAGGTTTACAGTGTTCAGCACTTCTGGTTGCCACAAAGACTTGCAAAGTCTGATATATATATCAGAGGTTGGTTTATGTTATCAATTTATTTTTAATCAGGGGTGTGCTATTGAAGCCAATGCTACCAGTACCCCCCTCTCCAACCAAATTGCTTGGGTTTGTATTACAAAGTAATTACTGGGCAAACAAACTGGATTCCTCCTGAATTCAGCTGATTGCAAGATGTACACCCAGAGCACACAATTCAGGTTCTAATAGGCTTTCAACCCATAGTGTTTTACTAAACTTAGTTCAGAGTAAAATATGAAAACATATGAAGGGTTGAGGTAGTCCCTTGGCACCAGACGTTCCTCTTTGCAGATCTGTTCTTTTATTATTATTTACTGATGTGGCCATAGCCCTAGGAGTCCAGAAAGGCACAGGTCTTTTGAACCTTTAGAGGTGAAGTGGACAAAGTTGGCATACTTGTGATTGAACTTTTGCCGTTTTCTCCTGGACAAACACTGACTTTTGCAGTGAAAGTTTTGTTTTGTTTTTTTTTCAAATACGTCTGCAGATGTTTGCAATTAATAAGTGCCAGGTCATTTGAACGACCTTCCAAATCATTATGGTTTAATGTATGAACTTCCTGTGTTTCCCCCTCTTGCTTTTTAATCTTCTGGGGGAAACCTGACCAGAAGCGCTACATGGCAATATGAGGGCTGTAGATGAGAGGTGACCTTTGAAACAGATGTTGTAGTGTGCTGCATCCCATGTGTTGCAAGCAAATCTAACTTCAGTTTGACTTGCAGTCAGTTCCATGTCCTGTATCAGCAGATGTCAGAGACAACATGATTGCTTCCTTAGCAGTTACACAGTACCTGTTGCAGAATATCTGAACAGACTGCAGGTAATACTGATGTGTTTGAATACCAATACATAGAGCTCTTCTGGCTATGTATTTACCCCCATTCTCTTTATTACTCTCTTGATGTAATGGCAACAAATTAAGCTTTTCCCTCCCCTGCTTTTCTCTCTACCCTGTTACATGGAAAAGGGATGAACTATCTCTGGGTCCTGTTTCTCTCAGAGATGTATGAAAGCTGATTAATAACCATATGGAGTGACTACTATATGATCTTGTAGTAGGAAAAAAGTGATACTTTACCATGGAACTTGGCAAGCTTCTTTGCTGAATAAAGACCCAGTCCAAAGCAGGACATAAGAACCTGCTAAATTTCCATCAAACATTTAAATCTTATTAAAGTTAGATCTATGTACCATAATTAAAGTTAAATGCTATCCTTTTTTCAGACTCAATCATATTTTGCTATGTTCTCATAATTTGAGGTCTAAGGCATTATTCAGTGTGAGAAAAGAGTGTGATCCGTAGTGTTATAGTTGATATAGAATCATAGAATGGCAAGGTTGGAAGGGACCTTAAGGATCATCTAGTTCCAACCCCCTGCCATAGGCAGGGACACCTCCCACTAGAACAGGTCACTCAAGGCCTCCTCCAACCTGGCCTTGAACACCTCCAGGGAGGGAGCAGCCACAACCTCCCTGGGCAACCTGTGCCAGTGTCTTACCACCCTCACTGTAAGGAACTTCCTCCTAACATCCAAATTCAATCTTCTCTCTGCCAGTTTAAACCCATTGCCCCTTGTCTTGTCATTGCAAGACCTTGTAAATAGTCCCTCCCCAGCCTTCCTGTAGCCCCACTTCAGATACTGGAAGGCTACTCTAAGGTCTCCTGGAAGTTTTCTCTTCTCCAGGCTGAAGAGCCCCAACCCTTGTAGCCTGTCCTCATAGGAGAGCTATATGTACAACGTAGATATCATTCAACTCTTTGTTAAAGTGGTTGTTTTAATGAAAATAATGCTGGAAGTCTGTAACCTTTAATTATGCCATTTGTTAATAATAATGTCAAGTAAGTTCTCCTTCTCAACCAAAAAACAAACAAAAAACCCAAACAACCCAAAAATACTGTTTGCATAGCTATATCATGAGGCCAGAAGAAACACAATGCCAGACGGGTCACTAGGTGGATCTGATGTCAAGTACATGCAAGGTTTTGTTTCTTGGCCATCCTTTTCCATAGAATCCTCCAAAGAGAGGTACACATTGCCTCCTTCTGTACAGTTGCTACAATATTCTTAGGACTGTTTGGTGAATCTAAATGTGCCACTGAATCATGTATATCGCATTAAGTTTTAGCATATGGCTTTCATATTCTGCATCTACTGGTTAGTACTGACCAGCTCAATGGAAATGAACAGCTGCAAGGTCATAATAACAATTTACTGAGACTTGGTAGCCTGTCTACATGCCCATCTTGTGCATACAGACCTTGAGCCTGTTCACTGGAGGTTATGTTCAGCACTGCAGGGTTACATGAAGGTGGAGCAGAATTAGCAGTCCTGCCTCAGGCTTTCTGTGCAATAGTACATGAGTGGCATAGGCACCTAAAAGGGAAAAAAAAGTCTAACACAGCCAATGCAGTCTTACTGCTCCCTAGGAATGTCCTCCAGGGCTGATGCAAAGCAGTGGATCCTTTATCTTCTTTCACTTCTAAATAGCTTTCACTGTTAAAATAATAACAATGAACAAACATTTCCGGTACTATCTTCCTCTTCCTGCTTCACAGAACTGACTAAAATCTGTCTCTGACCTTTAAATCTCTGATGCATCTATTCCCTACCCTCAGTGCTAGTATTTGACTCAGCAGTTAAGTTTTGGTCTCAGACTTGTACAAACATAGTTTTCTTTTAACTTCTTGGCTCAATTATTCAAAAAGGGTGGAGAGTTTTGGCTTCTTTGCCATTGTTTGGGCACATTCAAGTCGATAAAGATCAGTTCTGCTGGGCAAACTATCAATAGCTCACGTGTTAAAGCTTGAGCAACTTTTTCCAGACTTTCCCTCAGATTCAGTCAGTTAAAAGGCTATACATAAAAACCTCAATTACACATACAAAGGGGAAGGTTTCTTTGATGAAAGCCAGGAATTTAGATCAAAACACAGTTTATTTTCCCAAGGTTGATAGTGAAAGGATAGAAAAAACCCATACTGTTTTATTAAGACTAGAAATCCATTTCTTGATCTTAAAAAAGACCAGGTTTTGCAAAGGAGGGACGCTGCTCTGTGCTGTAATGATAAATTAGAGAACTTTTATTTTGTTTTTTTCCTTTTATGTGTGAAGACTTCAGAGGAAGGCAAAAGCAATAGCAAATTAATATAAAAGAAGGCAGGTACAGCCAGTGAAATGTAAAGGCTTCAGATCTTCATCTGAATCCTGTGAGTTTTCACTTGTGCAAGTGGTCCATTTTATTTCAGACATATATAATTCTCCATCTAAGCAGATTTTGACCCCTACTCACTAGTAAGGATATCTGGCAGGGGGAAAAAAAATTCTGACAGGAAAAGAGAAATTAGAAATCAGAGTACAACTTCACCATTAATGAAACATTTACCTTAATGTTTGTGACCTTCTGTGTGCTTGAGGGATTAATAAACATACAGGCCATTTGACTTCAAGGTAATCTAGAAGGGATCCATTGCTTAATCTGTTTTCTAAAGTGAGTCTATTTTGGGCACTGAGTTTTAACTCACCCATATTGGTGGTAAGAATAAGCTATCTTTTATTAGGTTTCTTTATGACCCCTGTTGTGAAAGACTTTCAGATAGGCCAGAGAAGGGATGGTCCCTTTTGGTGGATGATTACAGCACCTGTCAGAGCCCAGCTATAAGCATTCAAGGAAGTCTTAGAGATAGGTTCCAATTTCTTTAACGGTGTCTCCAAATATATATTTAAGAGACTTTCCCCCAGTCTTGAAACTTAAGAGCCTAAATAGCCAGTGGAAAAAAAAACACAGTCTTTGTAACCTCAGACTTTATACTTGTCTGGTTTATTTTTATTTTGTAAGTGATTCTGTGCTGACTTTTTTTTCCTCCCAAGCCTGTAAATTTTCAGACAGAAATATAATTGCTGACAGCTATATTGCTGCAACTTGGTAGCTCTTTTCCAAGAAAGAGTTAAAGGTGTATGTGATGTAAGGAAGTGCTGTTCCAGCTTCAGCTTTGTCCAACAGATGGTGAAACAAACATGATCAGCAGACAAGCAGCAGGGAAAATATGAATAATAGAAAGAAAACACAAATATTAAGTCCGTTACTCTGAGGGGGCCCTAATTCATAAAAATATTCAAGCATGAGCTTTAGATTCAATGATTTGCAATGTACTTGCTGGTTTAGCCTTACACCAACACCACTGATAATCTCCTTAATATCAAATGCATCAACTGACATGAAACATTGTAATTAACCTTCCTGTAATTCTGAGAAAGCCGTTGCATAGAATGGTTCATTGTTGACAAATAAACCCAGTTAGGTACCAAGCATTCTGCCTGTCTGCATTGTCTCAAGAATACTGGAGCACCCTCCGCGCCAGCCAGCTCCTCAATAACCCAGAGCTGAAGTTAGAAGTCTTTACAACCAGGTATAAATACACAGAGGAGCCAGGATCAGCTAATGTCATAATGAATTACTGAGTCCCAGGGTGGAGCGTTGGCTCTGTTAAATTAATGCGTGCTTTAGCCACAGACTTAATCTCAGTCAAGCTTTAGCCCTATACAACATGCTCACACATGCATATAGCTATGTACACAAATGTATGAATAATACGTTTTTGCAATGGTATTGAGGAGACCTTTTAAAGCAGATGTCAGATTACATAAATATAAATTATAAATATAGTCATACATCTGTTTAAACAATTATAAATACATGCAAACATCTGTTTTAAGAATGTCTTTCCAATATTTTTGCAAACATAACTAAGCGACAGAAACAATTCAGGGCAGGAGGCAGTCATGACACGGGTGGGGGATGAGGAGGGGCTGCTCAGACATTCAGCTGTTCTGCTCACCCATGACCATATTGAAGCGAGTGGTGGCCCAGGAGCCCCTTTTTCCACACCCTCCAGGATAGGACAGAGTGTCTCACTCGGCAAGCCCAAGCTGACAAAATAAGACCCTGACACAGGCAGCAGCTCCTACAAAGGCTTTGCAAATAGTAGAAAATCTCCCTGGTATACTAAGTGTGTTTCACAGAAGTAGTACTGCAAAAAGAGTTGGGCAAGATGATGCAGTAAGTCTGTGACACAGCCAAAACCACAGGGTGTATCTGTTGATGCTGAGCTCTACGCTGTGGCCACGTGCGCTCGTTACAAGGGCTTGTATGAGCAAATGGTGGCTCTGCTAAAGGCTTTTGTGCTTCTTTGCAGATGTATTGTGAGAGGTTTATATGCATCCTGAGAATACTTGGAACCACACTCTTCGGAGTGTCCCTCCTGTTAGGAATCACCGCTGCTTACATTGTGGGCTACCAGTTCATCCAAACAGACAACTACTACTTCTCCTTTGGACTCTATGGTGCTATCCTGGCATCGCATCTCATCATCCAAAGCCTGTTTGCCTTTCTAGAGCACAGGAAAATGAAACGGTCGCTAGAGACTCCGATCAAGCTGAACAAAACAGTTGCCCTTTGTATTGCTGCCTATCAAGAGGATCCTGACTACTTAAGAAAATGTTTACTTTCTGTGAAAAGATTGACCTACCCTGGAATTAAAGTTGTTATGGTCATTGATGGGAACTCAGAAGATGACGTTTACATGATGGACATTTTTACTGAAATCATGGGTAGGGACAAATCTGCCACTTATATCTGGAGTAATAACTTCCATGACAAAGGTCCGGGTGAGACAGAGGAGTCTCACAGAGAAAGTATGCAACATGTATCTCAGCTGGTCCTCTCCAACAAAAGCGTTTGCATCATGCAGAAATGGGGTGGAAAAAGAGAAGTAATGTACACAGCATTCAAAGCACTGGGGAGAAGCGTGGATTATGTACAGGTAGGTATTAGAGCACCAGGTCAGTGCCAATTCAAACACACTTTGAAAGAAAGCAGCTTTTGTATATTTTGTGCAGCATGTTAGAGGCCATCCTAGTCCCTGATGAACACAGTGCTCCTTTCAGTCTGTTTGGAAACAGCTTGACCGTTAAAAGCATATTTTGCTACCTTTGAAAATGGTCACAGCCTATCTGTGAATATGTTAAATCTGTGCACCAGCTACTGGAAATATCTGAAATCCTTCCCCAGACTCCAGTACTGCCCCCCTGCCCCAACCAAATGGTTTTGCTTCAGACAAAGCCAGCTGTCTCCTCAAGACCCCATCTCTGGATCAAGCTTTTGGGTAAGGTTTTGTTTAGTAAGGTTGTTAGTGGCCCCAGTGCAAGCAGACAAATTTGTGGCACTAGGGAATATCTCAGAGCATTGCTGGAGTCTGTAAAAAAGTTTGGGATATATTAAAGGCTTCAGAGGCTGTGCAAAGTATTCAATAAAGGGTCAATGTGCAGCCTTGAAAGAAAGATTTTTTTTTTCAGCTAAAGCCTGTAGGAGCTTTTGCTTCATCACTTGTAGCTGCATTACCTCATTCACTGCGACTTGGCCTTTAAAGCTCTTATGACATTATTCACTTAAAAATGAGTTAGGCTGAGTCCTCTCTCCCTGTTTCCAAAGCAGCAGAGACACATTTCTTTCCAGCTGCTTTGGATCCTGTAAAAGATTTTCTGTGTTTTTGCCTTACACATGGAAGCACTTCTTGCTCCTGCAAACAGGCCTGCTGACTGTGGGAAAGGGAAGAGGTTGCATGTGGAGGAAGATGGGTGGCATCAGGGTCTCTGACAGAATGCTGATGCCACCTTATCAATCAAGGCCAGCAAGGCTCATTTGACTAATCCAACTGAACATAGGATGATATTCCTAACTAATCACCCTTAGTCCTTCCTACCTTCTCCCAACCTCAGAGCATCCAGCAGCCTCCTCTGGTGGAGCAGCAGCTCTTCATGAGATGCTCAGGGGGGCTACACGATGAGAACAATTAGGCATTGGAATAATCTCCCAAAAGAAGCAGTGGATTCCCATACACTGGTCAGTTTTAAGACTCAGTTTGTCAGAGTGCTGGGCTGTCTCTTTCAAACTTTGCTATTACTTAGAAAGATTGGACCAGGTGATCCTTAATGAAGCTTCTTCCAACCTGGTATTCTGTATTTCTCGGGTCCATGCCCAGCCTTCTGCAAGTGCATGTGTGTAAGCTCTGCAGAGCACAACATCCACAGGCTCATGTCCAAAGGACATGGAAAGGCTGTCAGTAGCTGGGCTGAGAGCAGTGAGTCCGTGCATACAGGCTGGGCAGACACTGACAGCTGCTATGAGCTGCTCTGTTACTGGAGCTGAAAGAGTAAGGCAGAGATTAAAAACCCTTCCCCTACTACTTCCAAAATTGAAACTGACTTATTCTCTGGAAACAGTGAGCTAAAGCTCTCCATTGTCAGCACTTTGGTTCTGTACTGTGAGGGTCTATGATAGGATTTCTTTATTAGCATGGCTTTATAAGCACTTCACACAGAAGTTTCAGACTGCAGAGGGAGAAGACAGAGAGGAAAGAGATTCATTGCAACTTCCCTCTCTCAGTCCAGCTCTTGAGTTTGTGTGGGAAACCTGGAAAAAGTGTTTCTCTTTTCAACAGTTATATTATAAACTGAGAAAATGCAAAAAGTATTTCTGATCTTTCAGTTAATTAATACTTCTGACCTGGCTCATAAGTCCTAATGAATGTGTTAGTGACCAATACTGCAGGAGGCTGCAGTAATGATTGATGCCATGGTCATACCTGTGGCATAGAAATGCTGCATCAGAAATGCAGCACCATGGTGGCCATGGCTGCTATGTGGTGACAACATAATGCAGCTAAAATGTGACTGTTTTATGAATGAATGAAGGTTGGGATATCTCAAATAATTCTTTTGGGCTCCAGGGTAAATTACTTCAAACAACCCCAACAATTTAGGGGGCTAAGAAATCTGCATCAATGATCAAGCAGTTAAAAAAATTGAGCTAGTCAGTACTGTTGTTCACCTCTGAAACTGTGGGCCTTATAGTTCTTAAAAGACACTTTGGGGTCAGGGACAGGCAATCATATGCAGTCAGACCAATGCAGATAACAATCTATTGTAATTAGTGACATCTCATTAAACACCTGAAAGTGCTGTGAAGTCTATTTCCATTCTGGAGGATGTTAGGAATGTGCAAGCAATCTGGTAGAGGAGTTAAGCTGGCAGATACCCATGCAGAGCTGATTGGGACAGCCAGTGTGTAATTCACCTTGGCTTGATGAAGGTCCCTGTGTGGACAGTCCAGCACAGCCTGAACTTCTCAGAGCAGCTTGGATAAACTGCCTTTGGTTATAATATCTCAGCTTAAGGCTGAGTGTCCCTTTCATGCAACTCTGTGAACCAAGTCAGTAATTTCTAGGTCACTCAAACCTCATGTGGAAAGGTGGCCAACTGCCTTGTGGGCTGTGCTAGGCCTCTCCTGCTTCCCTTCTTGGGCAGACCTTGGTATGTTTTATTTGGGTTCCTAAGTGTCTGTCTTTCTTTGGGTGCGTCCTCTTTTCACCTGCAAAAACCTCATCTAGACTTGTCCACTGTGCTGGCATGCCCAGGGCACATGCTGGCAGTTTGTAAATAAATCCTTCTTTTTCAGGATTCCTCCTCTGAGGGATGTTGCTTGTGAGCAGATATTTCTGCTATACATAAATGCATTTGATGGGGTGAGGGCTGCTCAGTCACATCAAGTGACAGGTGCTGGAGGGCAAGCAGAGGGGCTAGGGAGGGAGCTGATCCTAACCCACTGCTTGTGGTCACAAGAAATGGGATGAGCATGCCTAAGCCCTGGGCACTCAGCAAACTGCAGATGCCCTGTGCAAAACAGGTCTGTCCAGAAAGGCCCAGTTAGAAATATAGTCATCATACTTAGTCTTCGGCAGGACTGTTTTGCACCCTTTCTATCACTGAGTGTCATCAGTGATGGCAGCTTTCCACCAAAGCTGGAGGCCCACCTTAGCTAGGTTAAAATGGTGCTTTTTGGGATGAGTCCTCTGAGGAAAGGAACTGGATGTGTGAAGTGAGCTGCTTGCAGATATTCTCTGACAGAAATATTAGAGCTTTCATCACTTTTCTCCTCTCAGTCCCCTCCAAGCAAGTGTGCTGGCAGACACTCAGCTGCATCCCAAACTAGGCAGCCTGACTATCCCAGGTAACATCCCTACTTGAGTCTGGTCCACAGCAGAGCCTGAAAATGTTTTCCTTCTCCTTCCTAGACCAGACATGAAGATTTCTGCTCCCTTATAGTGAGAGGGCTTAGGCTGAGTTGAAAGGTTTGACAAAAGGGCACCAAAACTTAGAATACCTCATATGATGCCTCACCAGAATCTGACTTAACGTGTATCCTTCATGCAGAACTACTGACTTTTGCCCAGCTTACAGGGGGAAGTTTAAAGCAGCACATGAATTTGTATGGCAGGATTCGGCCAGCCAGGAAGGTGTTTCTGGGACAGCCTCCTCTGCTCCAGTTTTCGAGCATCTGCAAAATGAGTTTCCGCATGATGGGGGCACTGCTTTCAGCAGCAACAGCTGCAGGGAGGAGACACTCGCTTGCTTTGAATAGGCTACGGCTCCTGTCGTTCTCCTGCAGGCAAACGAAAGCAATGCCAGCTGCCTCGCAGGCTGGTCAGCCTGTCTGAACACTCCTACCCTCCAGGAGAAAGCTAGTTCCTAATGTACACACTGTTTAGTTGTCTAGGAGTGTTTGTGTGGCTGAAACGCTGTGTGCATGATCTATTTCTGCCCTGCTCTCATGGAGTGCTGCACTTCAGCCACTCGCTCCTTCTGGCCTTATATATTTTTAGTAAGAATGCCAGAGGAAAATAGCAAATAATTTCTATATATCGAATATCAAATCTCTGTGCTACTAATAACACACCAGGCATCTAAAATTAAAAATTGGTTTGTTCTGGAATCCAAAATACACATCTTACATGAATTGCTAAAGCCTTCTGTGAGTCAAAGCACTATTAGGTTTCTTCCCAGACTCCTAGCTGAATTTTTCCTCTTTTTTACAGCAAGCGTCTGGAATTTAACTCCTGGCTCTTTCCCTCATATGGCAGTGGGAAACATTTGCCCAGGGTGCTCTAACCCTGCAGCTGATACAGGGAAGCCCTGTGTCAGAGCTCAGCAGGAATCTGCCACACACCCACAAATGTTTTCTTGCGCTGCAGTGCTGTATCCCTGAGAGCATATCTTATTCAAAGAAGCCAGCCTAGTGTGCTAGTAAAGCTGATACAGAAGAGTGGATTTCATGCACAGCCCTAACAAGCATTCTTTCATTTTGTTCAGCACCACTCCTTGCTGTCTGGTACAAATGGCCTTTAACAGAACTATCAATGCAGGCTCCAGAGAGAGATTTAATTGCATTCAGAATATACAGTTAGATCACATGATTTTTATTCTCTGCTCTAGAGTACTCACCCCAGTTTCGTTCTTGCTTTCTCTTACTTGTAGGTCTGTGATTCAGATACAATGCTAGATCCAGCATCATCAGTGGAGATGGTAAAGGTTTTAGAAGAAGATCCAATGGTTGGGGGAGTTGGAGGTGATGTGCAGGTGAGTACAACAATTTTCTGATTGACAGAGGAATCGCAGCAACCATTTTCACTGCAACAGATTTCCCTGCCTGGAATATGCTGTGATACCATTATAGAGGCTTTTATGAATGATGTCTTAACCCTTTCTCTCTGTTGAATGGAAACTCCTATTCTTGGATGTGAGCATTGTATAATATGAACACCCATAGGAAGGCAATAAATATTATTCTTTCCCATAAATGTGAGAAGTGGAACACAACACACCGAAACTGTCAGGATCATTGAGTTCCTGGGTATTAACAGCTTGCTCAAAGAACCAAAGAAAAGCTATGGGTGAGCAGAGAATTGAGGACAGGTCTCCCAAAACCAAGTCCAGCACCTAAGCACTTTAGTTGTGTTACTAGAAGCAGGCAAGATTGTTAGGAGTGAAAGCCTTTTTGAAATGCAATACACTATGGAATATGCATCTCTATCAGAGAGGACGAGAAGCCCAAGTCAGTTGTTTGGATTTCCAACATTGCAAGTCTGGCTGACAGCTACAGCAAAAGGCTGTCCATTTCTTTTGACAAAACTGTTTCTGCTGCAATTTAGAAAGAAAAATGCATGTGGATATTGCAGCTGGCTTTAGGATCAGTCTCCTGGTCTCAGCTGGGCTTTAACATGAGCTGAAGGAGAAAGGGCCATCTCCTCTTAAGACAGCCAACGGAGTCCTGGGCTACATTAAGAGGAGTGTGGGCAGCAGGGCAAGGGAGGTGATTCTGCCCCTTTGCTCTGCTCTCGTCAGACCCCACCTGGAGTACTGTGTGCAGTTCTGGAGCCCCCAGCACAGGAAGGACATGGAGACTGTTGGAGAGGGTCTGGAGGGCCACAAAGATGCTCAGAGGGCTGCAGCAGCTCTGCTATGAGGCCAGACTGAGAGAGTTGGCGCTCTGCAGCCTGGAGAAGAGAAGGCTTCGAGGAGACCTTCTAGTAGCCTTCCAGTATCTAAACGGGGCCTACAGGAAGGCTGGGGAGGGACTATTTACAAAGTCTTGCAATGACAGGACTAGGGGCAATGGGTTTAAACTGGCAGAGGGAAGATTTAGACTAGATGTCAGGAGGAAGTTGTTTGCAGTGAGGTGGTGAGGCACTGGCACAGGTTGCCCAGGGAGGTCGTGGCTGCTCCCTCCCTGGAGATGTTCAAGGCCAGGTTAGACAAGGCCTTGAGTGACCTGTACTAGTGGGAGGTGTCCCTGCCTATGGCAGGGGATTTGAACTAGATGATCCTTGAGGTCCCTTCCAACCTTACCATTCTATGATTCTATGATTCTATTTGGGCAACCCCTTATTAATGAACACCCCAGCAGTCAAAATTATTTCAGCCATGTGGCTCCTAACTCTAGAAATTAAGATTCCCACAGAAGTCTGAGTATCCTTGTGGCTCTGGACTATGAATGAGATTGTCAGACTCAGCCTACACCTGTGACATGCCAGGGATCTGTAAGAAACACTGGAGGGAGGTAGTATGGATTCAGTGCCAACAGTGAAGCTCCATAAGCATCTGCAGAGAGAGGATGGAAGGACATGTGTGCTCTGGAAGGAAAGGTAGCAGAATGAAGGCTCTGCGCTTTTTTCCCAATTCACTTTCTGGTATACACCAAACACATTTGAGCCAGGCTTGAGCCTATGTCTCAGCTCTGCTGCTTCAAAAATGTTTTAGAATTAAACTGAAACAGATACAAGATTGTCCCTTTGCCTTCAGACAAGGGACCACCAGAGCAAAAGACTAATTCTTCCTAGTTACAGGGAAATGCTTTCTAGTTGTAGAAGGCAGCAGATTGCCCAGAAAATCCCCACACTAAGAAGGTGTCAGTACAGAGCTACAAATTTGCTTGACACATTCTTCAGCACAAGCTGTGTGCTGGGAACCCAGATGCGAAGACACAGACTTGGGCATCTGCACACACTTGTAACTCCACTGAGCATTCAGACTCCGTGTGTGTGTCTCTGTTATATTTTAAGCATGGTTTTGAGCTTCTGGTGGTCTTTGGCATACAGAACAGAAATAATGAGACCTTTATGCAGGCCAAAGCAAGACTCTACTAGAAAATCACAGTCAGTGTAACAGGGCTGGTACTGCAGACATGAATCAGGACAGATTGTTCCTCCAGAAGTCTAATATCAAATGTAGGGTCCTAGTCCAGGGTCAAAACTTTAGGGTCAGCCTTATGATGCCAAAAAATGTTGTCCAAAGACCACACGCTCAGACTTTCACATGTTCTGGCATAGCTTTTGGAGGGCTGGGAATAGTTCCATGAGTCCCAAAGCTGTCTATGGAATGCAGAGAAGCAGGAGGCTATGCTTGAGACACCACCACCATTTCTTGGGAGAAACTGAGTCCAGCAGGCACTTAGCTGGGGGTGAAGAGAGGGGAAGAATGAGCCAGAAAACAAGTTACTGGGTGGAGAACAGTAAAAATTGCAAGGAAAAAGAGAACATTTCAGTGTAACAGACTTTTGAAGGCTTCATCTTGCCCTTCTTGTCAATGTCCTGGACTGTACAAGTAACTCACTTTGCCATGAGTGACACAGGAGTGACGTTCCCCTTGTACTCCAGGCCAGTGGTGCTCTAGTCTCTGCAAATTCCTTATTGATTTGGTGTGACATTGCCTGTTTGAAGAGCTCATGTAAATGAAAACTTTGTGTTTATTTTTCAGATTCTGAACAAATATGATTCTTGGATCTCCTTCCTGAGCAGCGTGAGATACTGGATGGCATTTAATATAGAGAGAGCCTGTCAGTCCTATTTTGGCTGCGTACAGTGCATCAGCGGACCCTTGGGGATGTACAGAAACTCTTTACTCCATGAATTTGTGGAAGACTGGTACAATCAAGAATTTATGGGCTCCCAGTGCAGCTTCGGAGATGACAGGCATCTAACTAACAGAGTGCTAAGTTTGGGCTATGCAACAAAATACACAGCTAGATCCAAGTGCCTTACTGAAACACCAATAGAGTATCTCAGGTGGCTGAATCAGCAGACTCGCTGGAGTAAATCCTACTTTAGAGAGTGGCTTTATAATGCAATGTGGTTCCACAAGCACCATTTGTGGATGACCTATGAAGCTGTAATCACTGGATTCTTTCCTTTCTTCCTTATTGCCACAGTCATTCAGCTCTTCTACAGGGGAAAAATCTGGAACATCCTCCTCTTCTTGTTGACAGTTCAGTTAGTGGGCCTGATAAAGTCTTCCTTTGCCAGCTTCCTTAGGGGCAACATTGTCATGGTTTTCATGTCGCTCTACTCAGTGTTGTACATGTCAAGTTTACTGCCAGCAAAGATGTTTGCGATTGCCACGATAAACAAAGCAGGGTGGGGCACATCAGGAAGAAAAACCATTGTAGTTAATTTTATAGGACTCATTCCAGTCTCCATTTGGTTTACAATCCTCCTAGGCGGCGTGATTTTCACTATCTACAAGGAATCAAAAAAGCCATTTTCTGAGTCAAAACAGACAGTTCTCATCATTGGCACAATACTCTATGCATGTTACTGGGTTTTGCTTTTGACTTTGTACTTGGTTCTTATCACCAAATGTGGCAGGCGGAAGAAAGAGCAACACTATGACATGGTGCTAGACGTATGATGTTTCCGCGGGAAGTCACCCAGAGAGCTGTAAAGCAACCCAACGACCTTGTAGTATCTGTGTCGTCAGATGAATGTTGCCAAGGGAAATGGATCATTGCTGCTGGGAATAGGACATTTATATTCCTCTGGGTTCATTTTCATCCTGCCAAAGTAAGAAGNTTTTTTTTTTTTTTTTGTTCACTCGTTCGTTTGTTTGTTTTCCAAGGGGGAAAGAGGCAAACTATACATTTTCGACCTGTTCGCAAGAAAATGGGAGAGCTTCTATGTTTATGCACTTTTTACTTGTGCATATGCCTGACAGTGTTACGTTCTATATACCTCACTGGTCATGCTTATGTGTGTGGACAGGAAGGAAAGGACTTTGGAGAATCGAGAAAAGGATCTTATAATCCCTTGCAACCTAATTTATGAACTTCT
>VWYK01125305.1:41468-52960 GCA_013399775.1 Semnornis frantzii | reverse complement strand
AAAAAAAAAAGAAAGAAAGTGAAGAGAGAGGTCAGAGGGGAAGAGATTTCCTTGCCACCTCATTACTCTCTGCTTACCGTAAACTCCCTGTTGTGGCCGGCCAACCTGGATCACATCCTTCTCTCCCCTCTGGCTTCTGCATCTAAATTTTTCACAATCTTCTTCTCAGATGGAAATGTAAATCAATACACACTCAGGATTAACCGAAAAACCCAACCAAAACAACTGAGTAAGACTGTCCCATTCTCCTTTACACATTACGTAGGAACTAATATTATTGGTCTTCACCATCTCTAACTTCTGTGATTTCTAGCTGAATTTTCATGACTCATGAACTTAGTTTTCTGGGTAATGAAATTATTAGACTTTAGTTTTTGTTTTGTTTTTTTTCCCTCAGTGGAAAAAAGCTGACACCAAATGTTGCTTTAGACCCTTCCCTGTCCTGAGTGTGTAAAC
Source organism: Semnornis frantzii (assembly GCA_013399775.1). Lineage (NCBI taxonomy): Eukaryota > Metazoa > Chordata > Aves > Piciformes > Ramphastidae > Semnornis > Semnornis frantzii. Next base: position 52,504 of record VWYK01125305.1, on the reverse strand, counting down.
ATCAGAAACAAACAGGCTATTTTGTCAGTTTGGTCCTCTCCAGAATACCAAGAGTTTTACCAGTTAGTTAAGGAAAAAAAGAAAAAGAAAAAAGAAAAAAAGGGGGGGAAAAAGAGCTTTTAAACTGCATTTCAAGCTATAGACACTGAAGTCCTCACTCTTGGAAGTAAAGTGTTTTACTCATTAGTAATACAACTATATATGTGCACTACGGTGTGATGCACAGATACAATAAAGCTCTTGTGCTGCACAAGCCCTCAGGTCCAACAAGTGTGTCTCCTGGCCCAGGAAAGCAGCAGCCTTTTCTAAGAGCCACCCATCAGTATTTTTAAACCTCCTCTCCTAAAATAACACGCCAATGTTTGCCTATCTGAACTTACAGGAAGGCCGAATGAAAATTTGTGGGCACGCCGCTGTAAATGAATTTTGTCACGGTTTCTATGATGTCATGAGACTCTTTATAGTGCTGTGTTGAGAAAATGAGTGAGAATTGGACTTCTCCCTGCAGTCCCCTTGTCTCCGAAGGGTTTTTTGAACTCTTTAACACCTCTGAAAGAGGGAGGTTGACATTGTGGACAGCAAACTACCTCTCCTGAGATGAAGGTGCATGTGTCGGATCTGTTTGACCAGTCGGTGTTCAACCTTTCCATGTTAATTAGAAATACATCCTGAAGTGAGCCATAAAACAAACACCACAGAGACAATTTTAATTCCTTCCCTGTCAGCACTACCATCCTAGGCTAGCCATGAAACTGTAGTACTAGCTGATATTTTGTGTTACTGCTAAAAATCGACTTTTCTTGCATAAAAACCCTCTTTGAGAGAGAAGGAAAAGTAAACAACCCCTCGAGTCTCAAGATGTTTGAGTAGTGAGGCCACTGCCTCTGCAGGTTACAGATCTTCCAAGCTTTGTTCACAAACATAAAGTAGTAGAACACTGCATGGCTAATTAATTAATGTTATTATAATAATACTTTTCGAGTAGAAAAATGTCCGTTCCTTTCACCTCCTTCTTTGTTTAACAAGTAATCTGGAGTACAAATGTGTGGTATAGGAGTTTATTCACCTTACCATAACTGTTTAAAAGTAGGTCTCACTTCAGGTTCCTTCTGCAGTCAGAGGACAGAGTTACTCATTCATTCAAAAAAGATGCCTAGTTTTGCACCTACACTGAAGCACAGGCACATGCCTTTCCAGCAGGATCCTTGAGTGCCCCAGGGTGGGACCTAACCGTGTGAGTGGTTTTCATTATAGGTCATAAACCACATTTATGCATATCTGCATTTTTCAGCACAAAGAGCACTAAGTCATTTGCATCACAATTTCCAGAGAAATGTCTTCATTGCGCAACCCGCAGGGCTCTGGCGGTGGCATTGGGACAGGTGTCATGCGGTTTTTAGATCGTGGGAAGGGATTTCAGGGTGCAAAGCTCTCTGATACAGGTCTGGGAGACATATGGGAGGGAGAATGAAGCTGTCTCATACTTTCAGAGGGAAGCAGCACCTGAAACAAACCCTCCTAGAACTGTAGCTGGGTTATGTCTCAAGGGAAATCAGTCACTTCATGTTGGGGAAGTTTCTGAGTGAGCACTAATGCTCAGGCACTGCAGGTCATGGAGGAAGGTGGGACAAAGGAGGGAGTAGAACTAAAATAACTGGGAAATGTGTTTGTCAGCTGCTCTTTCAGTAGTGCTAAAGCCTTTAACTAAATTGTTTCTCCCTCAGTCCCCAGCAGCCCATGCAATGCAGTTCATTCTGTGGAAACCATTTATAGAATCATAGAATGGTTTAGATTGGAAGAGACCTCAAAGATCATCTAGTTCCAACCCCCTGCCATAGGCAGGGACACCCCGCACTACTCCAGNTCATTGCAAGACCTTGTAAATAATCTCTCCTCAGCCTTCCTGTAGGCCCCCTTCAGATATTGGAAGGCTACTATAAGATCTCCTCAAAGCCTTCTCTTCTCCAGGCTGAAGAGCCCCAAATCTCATAGCCTGTCCTCACTGGAGAGCTGCTGCAGCCCTCTGATCATCTTCATGGCCTCCTCTGGACCTGCTCCAATGCTTCCATGTCCTTCCTGTGCTGGGGCTCCAGAACTTTACACAGTACTCCAGATGGGGTCTGATGAGAGCAGAGTATTTACCTAAGTGTGTCTCCTAGCTAATGTGTGCTTAAATAACTTCATCACAGAATGGCATAGATTGGAAGCGACCTCGGAGCTCATCTACTCCAACCCCTCTGCAATGGACAGAGATGCCTCTCAACTTGCAGAACTAAGGGACAGGTCTGAGGAAAGGGACACTTCCTTAGGCAGTGATAATTGTGTAACTTTAAGACAGAACATGATAGCTTTCAGAGCTGCAGCAGGGCTGGGTTTTGTGATGGGGCATCAAAAACTGTTCCTGGTATCGTTTTGGTTTCCTTTGGAGTTTGCAGAGTCACCCCACTTCCTGTAGTACCACAAACCATCCAGATGAATCAGGATAATAAGCAGTGAGAAATTGCTTTGCAATTTTGCCACATATGGAAAACATACTCTGGAAAAAGTATCTATTCATCTTCAAGGTGAATGTAGAGGGTGTCTAGTCTGAGGCATATTTCTGAGTTGTTGGTTCAAATTCCCAGTAAAGATCTATGTCTTGGTTCCATCAGATTTAAATTTAAGAACATACTTTTTTTTTTTGCACTCAGGAAAAACTCTGCTTTATCCCTGCTTGTTTGACATTTCTGCACCATTAATTCCCAGCAGATGTGGTAGGGAGGTGACTTTTTCGTCATCTTATTCCAGTCAGGACTTTATGACAATGGCAGACTAAGAAGTGAAGATTAAGTCCTGTCCCCTTAGACAGGATGAGCCAAATCTATGCTCCAACATACACATCCAGACCACCTTGCTGCAGCCAGCTGGCAATGAATCTCCTCTTGCTCTTATTTTACTCCTGAAGGAACCAGTGTCTGACAAACTGGAAATCTCCACAGTCTGAAACAAACTTAACTTTGAGGGATAGCAGCATTTAAGTATGTGATCTGGATGTGGCTGGCAACTCCCATACTATAGTTAATCTCCACATAGAAAGCCATTCAATGGTACTTTGGTTTTGGGTAGAGATGGAAATTCTTTAAACATTAGTTTCCTAAAATGAGTATTTAGAAAGAGCATTTAGAAAGTACCATAAACTGACATCACAAAAGTGCATTGGTTAGCAGCCTAGTTCGTAGGTAAAATTAATAAGAGGATAGGAAAAATTAATATGAGAGGTTTTAGTGCTGCAAATAGAGTCACCAGTTGTAAAATGGTTGTAAAGTCATTGCAAAGTGCTAAGAGCCAGATGCAAGCCACTCACCTTCTTCAGTATCCAACGAAGTGCACATACAGTGAGTGATTTCACATAATAAAAGCAATTTTTTGCTGCTTTGTTCAATCACTGTGTAGTCCCAGAGAAATTTATGTGTTTTGGGAAGAAAAGTTGGTTTCTTTACTACTTTAAACTCTGAGGTGAGTTTCAGAGCACCAGAGAAACATCAATACTCTTGCTCAAGAGGCATCAGTGAGGGTAGATCTGTTGCCCAGGCATAATTGCACTGGAAATTGACTTTTGCTTCCTTCTTTGTCACTTCAGGAGATGCTGGTTCTTACAAAGTGGGGAGAGGAAGTCTTGTTGAAGGCTGAATAGACATTTTAAGCACTCTTGGATGGCCACAGTATCACACAGCCCATGCACACAAAATATGGCCACAGGCCTTACACATTGAAGTGGCAGGAATATCTGCCCATGGGCTGCAGCATCCCTCCTACAAACTCTGGTGTGAGGATAGTCAAAGGCAAAGGATAGTTGATGTTTCTTTCAGGGAGCTGAAACACCAAGAGCACTCAGAATAAAATTAGTAGTCTCTGGCATTATCACTCTTAATGATGGCAGGTTTTAGAACCAATTTAGTTTAAATATGCAAAATGAGAGACTGCAAATCAACTGTGTGGTATTTACATATCTTCCTTGTGAAGCTGATGAAGTCTGTATGTTTCTTGCTATGTCTCATTAACTGTCAGTTACCCATAGTTTTACAGATGCAGTTGACACTCTACTTAATTCAAGTACTTGAGATTCCTGCCATGAAGACAGTACCTTACAGAACTTCTAATTATAGAGATGACTGTATTTAATTAATTTCAAGGTTTTATATGTGGGGGTTATTAGTAATATGGTCCACACATGCAACATTTCCCCTCAAGATGTCTGAGATTACATTAATTAATCAAGGATTCAGAATAGGAAGCATTAATCATTTGTCTCTACACATTGCTGGGATTATTCCAAAACCTCCTTCCTTTCCTCTGTCAATATAAATAAAATAAAGAGTGAAGAGGGAAGTTTAACATATGGTCAGAGATAAAAAACATGTCCTTTTCTGCAGAAGCATACATCAAAGATTCACAGAGATAGGATGGGTTCGTTGGCAGCACTCTCAGGCCACTACAGAGTCAAAGATGTGGGTCAGTCACATGGAATGTGACTTTAAAACTCCATAAAACATTTTTAAAGATGATTTGCTCTCTCATACAATATTCTGTAACAATTCCTTTTGCCTTCACCTCCAAGATGCTAGGAAAGGCCATGGGTATGAAAATGTGAAAATCTCTGTTCTTGAGCAGAGTCCAGGAATCAAACTCAAAAAGCCATATCATGAATGAGGATGAAAGTAAATGTAGTGTCAAATCAGTCTTTTAAGGGTTCATGTCCATGATGCTGGTGATGTAAGGGAACTGATAATGTTATGATGTTCTTGAGGTGGATTACCTGTTCATGTCAGACACAGATGAAGTTTTCTGTAAGAAACTTTCCAGTAAGCTAAAGTTAAGATTGGCAGTTCCTAGAAAGATCAAGCTAAATGCTTCTACTCCACTCTAAAGACACCCTACCTGGAGTACTGCATCCAGCTCCAGGGTCCCTAGTGTAGGAAACACTTGGACCTTCTCAAGTGGGTCCAGAGGAGGGCTACAAAGATGATTAGGGTGCTGGAACAGCTCTTTTATGGACAGGTTAAGAGATATGAGGTAGTTCAGCCTAGAGAAAAGAAGGTTATGGACAGACCTTATAGCAACATTTCAGTACTTAAAGATGGCCTATAGAAAAGATGGAGAGGGATTCTTTTTCAGTGACAGGACAAGGGCTAGTGGCTTCAAATTGAAAGAGGATAGATATAGATTAGATATTAGTGAGAAATACTTTACTGTGAGGAATTCGAGACAGTGGAAGAAGTTTCCCAGGGAAGCTGTGGGTTCTATCTCCCTGAATGCAGATTTGAGCAGTCTGATCTAGTGGCAGGTGTCCCTGCCCATGGCAGAGGGGTCAAAGCTAGATGGCCTTTAAGGTCCCTTCCAACCCAAACCATTCTATGATTCTATGAACACCAGTTGCATGAAGCATTTTTCATTGAAAACAAATAGTCATACTCTGCCCTTAGCTACATGAGAGTAGCCCAGGTTACTACAGCTAAGCCAGCAGAGTTGCTCCAAACTCTTAGTTTGTGTAGGTACACTTCATTTTCAGTGGGGGAAGCCCTCATATTTCATTCTCCTTTCTCCTCTTGATAATCTCCATTTCCAACTAATTCTTGGTTTACCCTTTCAAACTTTGGGCAGTAAAGCAGGTTTTCCATGCTTTAGGGGGTGTTAAATCTGAATGCAACCACGAGTGTGAGTTTGTTTTCAATTGGACTGTTCTGAAGAGCTAAGTTATCCTGAAATTATATTGGTCTCTAGAATTGCATGGTCAAAGTTAGCTACAGAACCATCAATCAAAGCCACAGTGGAGACATGCAACTTACATAAGATATGATGCATCAGTTCTACAGTTTCATTAGATTAAACAAAATTTTGTATCAAGCCTCTCTCCCAAGAATGCACAGAAAGTAGGATAACAAAAATTAGTTGGGGACAAAAGATTTTTCTCCTGCTCTCTGTTGGCCCACGAGGAATTAGAAGGCTAAATATTAGATAATTAAAAGGAGCAGCAGGCTTTGAAAGAACAGAGAGACCTATGATCAAAAGGCTGTGTCATATCCAAAGTTAAAGAGTCTTTCTGCTTATACTTTTTAAGTTAAGCCATTTGGATTTGCTTTTATAAATGATGCCCTATGGCCCTGAAGGATAAAATCACATGGGAAACAATCTAACTGCCTGATGTTCTTTCCCTCTTACAAAGTTACTGCAACCCTTGTGCAAGAAAGCTCCTCACACCTGTAGCATAACCACTGGACCACTCTCTTGGTCTCAGCTGTCTGCTGAGGCACTCAATCCATGTCAGCAGTCAGTTTACTTTTGCAGATTAAAAAAGGGGGTGGCTCCACTAGTCAAGACCTGAGATCCACACTGAAATGACAGCCTGCCAAACTGCACAGATGCTAGTGAATGTATGCATAGTTTCAGTATTGCTTCAGGAAAATGTCATGCAGCTCATTACCTATCCTCCCCACAAGAGAAACTGCATTGAAAAATAGAATACAAACATATGGCTTTAAATGGAACTGCTAATTTTTTGTTACTTATAAGTACAAAGCCAGATCACATGGGCAACAAATTGGATTTTTCTTCATTTAATTCACCAGTCTACAGGAAAAGAGAAGCATTTATCACCTCCCATAAGGAATATTGAGCATTTGGCATGAAATTCAAATCTCCATTTAAATCTTTTGTGCTTAGTGATTTTAGGTTTTTTTTTCAGCGTGACAGACACACAGATAGAGAGGAAAATACAGTTAACATTGATTTGGGGGGGGGGGGAAGCCACTTTTTAAGTAAGCAATTTTGGAAACAACCCCCAGCTTTGCAGAAATCTCTGTCCTGCATCATTCTGTTTTCCAGAGTTCCCTTTCTATGGAGATCTTGGCAGAAGTCAGCATGTTAATTCCCAGTGACAAAAATTAGCCAAATAATGGTTTTTATGGAGCTGCTAAAACATTTCACCTCATCAGCAGCCAAGAATATGTTTATGCTTAACCAAATGGCCTGCTTAAAGAATTTCTAAGGAATAAGATATGCACTGAAGTAACTTCCACAAGAGATCCAGCCTCTTTTGCATCAGTTTCAGGAGGCTTCACATAAAGTGCCCATGTGTGTGTGCCTGCACATGAGTGCAACATCCATTACCACATTGATCTAAGTCCCATTTTTCACTTCTCACACATTTCCACTTTGAGAGCTTGGAGATATTGTAAGCAAAGACAAAGAAGAGAAGGAAAGGAAGAGGGAAAGGAAGGGACTACAGGAATGCACAGTGTCTCTGGGAAGATGGCAAGATAGGTGAGTAAGATACAGCACAAAAATAAACCATTCACAGTTCATGGGCCCTCAAAGGCACAGTTCTTCACTGGGCAGGTGTGATGTGGTCTTGGTTGCTTTCAGGGATTCTTAGCTCAGGCAGCATCATTGGCTATTTCTTAAATGTAGCTTTTGTGCTTCTAATGTGACAACTACTGACTTCCATCTCTTATGCCTACCTTTTGTTCATTCTCCCCATGGAGAAGAGCAACCTATCCCCAAACTAGACAAGAGAGAAGATGATTTCACTGAAAGATCTTTTTAAGTGTCCATGAAAAAAAAGTACCTGCTTTGCAGTATGGCTCAGAGAAACTGTATAAGGGATAAGAAAATCAGAAGGAAAGACAATAGTGTGGCACTGGTATGCTATCACTGGAATGGGTGACCATATGGGGAAGAGGCAATCCACTACAGTCACTGCAGTAGTGCATAAATGAAACAGAAGGAATTGTGGGAGGATTTAAATATCTTTGTCAAGAAGTACGTTTTCACTCCTGTCTTCATCCATAGATCTGTCAAGAAAGAATGAAAATATCTTTAAACCATGCCCCACAAAACCACAAGCAATCTATGGAGTGCTGTATGCAAAGTGGCTTTTACCATCCCAGCCTGAGAGTCCTGGATTGGTCAGCATCTCATAGAATCAGACAATGGTAAGGTTGGAAGGGACCTCAAAGATCATCTAGTTCCAACCCCCTGCCATAGGCAGGGACACCTCCCACTAGTACAGGTCACTCAAGGCCTCCTCCAACCTGGCCTTGAACGCCTCCAGGGAGGGAGCAGCCACAACCTCCCTGGGCAACCTGTGCCAGTGTCTCACCACCCTCACTGCAAAGAACTTCTTCCTAACATCCAGTTTAAATCTCCCCTCTGCCAGTTTAAACCCATTGCCCCTTGTTCTGTCATTGCAAAACCTTGTAAATAATCCTTCCCAGTCTTCCTGTAGGCCCCCTTCAGATACTGGAAGGCTACTCTAAGGTCTCCTGGAAGCCTTCTCTTCTCCAGGCTGCAGAGCCCCAGCTCTCTGTCTGTCCTCACAGCAGAGCTGCTGCAGCCCTCTGAGCATCTTGGTGGCCTCCTCTGGAGTCATCCAACAGTTCCATGTCCTTCCTGTGCTGGGGGCTCCAGAACTGCACACAGTACTCCAGATGGGGTCTGACGACAGCAGAGTAAAGAGGGAGAATCCTCTCCCTTGCCCTGCTGCCCACACTGCTCTTGACACATCCCAGGACTTGGTCTGGGCTGCACTCACACTGCAGGCTCATGTTGAGCTTTTCATCAACCCAGACCCCCAGGTCCTTTTCCTCAGGGCTGCTCACCAGAGACATCTCCCCAGAAAACAAGTCCTACAGTTCCTCCTCCTCTGATCAAGGAGGACATAGGACTTGATACTGGCACAAACAGGAGCCTCCTTGGGCTCCTTACTTCAGTTTCCAATAAGAAAGTGCATTTGGCAGGTGGAGGTTAATCAAAATATTGACCTGAAATGATGCTTTTCCTTTTAACTTTCCCTCTCCTGAATTTGCTTTGCCTATTTGCGATATTTCACCATTAATTAACCACAGTAACTTTTTATAGCATAACACTGCCTTCTCCCTCACCTTTGAGCCACATTAAGCAATAGCAGTATAAATATGAATAATTCCTGGATGGGAAAGGGTAAATTGCTACCAGAGAGTGATGCTTCCAGAACAGGTGCACTGTTCACATTTGGGGTGGCCTGTGCACTCTTTTAGTTTTCACAGAAAGGGCAGTTAAAGAAACTTTAGTAGAGAGGAAACTTGGAAACAAGTAAAGCCACTGCAAAGGCAGCTGGGTCAAAGCTGAAGCGAAGTGTGCAGTGTACTTCCCTACAGGCAAGCAACAGAGTCTAAGTGTGGTTTTGTGGGGATCACAAAGCGATGAGGAACAGCCTCACGGGATACCCACAACAAAAATATAGACAGAGTTTGACTTCTGCTTCCTCAGAAACACTGTTTTGGGGATTTCAGAGCAAGGAATTACCGACAGTTCTCAGCATTCCTGAGGAAACAGATTCTTGTGTCTGTTATTGGAAGTAACCTAGATGACAGGAAAGATGATGCCTTGTTCATGATACAAAGTTTCCTCACATAGAAGGAAAAAAAAAAATCCAAACAGTTCTGAAAGGTCTTGAATATTAGTCAGGGTGAGGAGAGCCTAGAGGAGGGTGTGTTAATGGGTTAATTTGTGAGTGCTTTGAGATTTTGCTGTAAGGCTTGGGAGGAAGCAGAAAACACTTGTTCTGTACGTATTTGCAACTCCCTAAATAAAAACCAGAGTGCCAGGGCTTGAATTTCACACATTAATCCACAGGGACCTTCAAGCCAGACACGAGGCTCTGAAGTTGCAAGGAAAATAGTTCTTTGCTGCTTTTCAAAGCTATCTGATTAGGTAGATTTCTACCATATGAGCAACCTTACAGTGAAAGAACAGTCACTTCTTTAGAAAGCAGCAACAAGCACAGCTCAGAGAGAAAAAAAGGTAGTGTCTGCCTGTAATCATGAAGCAGACTAAATCTGTGCTGATCTGGGTTCTGTTTCCCACAGCAGAGGAGTGGGAAAGTGATCTTCCCTTGCTCTTGGGATAGAAATGGTATTGGATGAATCAGCCTCTTTTAGCTTTTTTGGACCAGATGCAGGAAAATCTTCATATGATTTGGATATCACTGACTCACAAATGTTATTGTTTAACATTGTTGGCAAACACAGTTTCATTAATAATAGCATCTGCCAAATGCTGCTACTTTATGGGACTTATGACAGTTGAACCTATGTGTCAATAGCTTATAGCCTTGCTCCTGTTACAGGACTCATCCTGTCTGGTGGCAGGGACCTTGCCCACGAGTGCAGAATATCATCACCTTCCACACCAGCCAAGCCACATTAGGGCTTTCAGCACTTTGCAGGGCTGACTTTTACGTGTCTGCCCTTTCCAGCAGAACCCTGGGCTATTGAAAAGAGCCAATTAAAAACAAAACAAATCAAAACAAACCACAAAAGCCAACAAGAAAAAAAGCCCAGCATTTGCTGAAAATGCTGAGCAACCTCTGCACTGATGCTGCTATTGTGCCTCTGAAATTTCCTGCCTGTCTTGCTGTGCAAATGCCAAAAGACAATGGTTTTATTCCTCCAAATATTAGAGAATGTTTTCTTTGGTTTTGCTCCATACACAGCATCGTTCTTCATGCTCTATGTTTCGGACCAAGGGTTGAAAGGAGCAGGTTTAGGGAACATGTCACTTACACACTGAGGACATGGAACTGTTGGAGTGAGTCCAGAGGAGGGCCACAAAGGGGTTCAGAGGGATGGAGCACCTCTCCTGTGAGGACGGTCTACAAGAGTTGGGGCTCTGCAGCTTGGAGAAGAGAAGGCTTCCAGGAGACCTTAGAGTAGCCTTCCAGTATCTGAAGGGGGCCTACAGGAAGACTGGGAAGGATTATTTACAAGGTTTTGCAATGACAGGACAAGGGGCAATGGGTTTAAACTGGCAGAGGGGAGATTTAAACTGGATGTTAGGAAGAAGTTCTTTGCAGTGAGGGTGGTGAGACACTGGCACAGGTTGCCCAGGAAGGTTGTGGCTGCTCCCTCCCTGGAGGTGTTCAAGGTCAGGTTGGACAAGGCATTGAGTGACCTGTTCTAGTGGGAGGTGTCCCTGCCTATGGCAGGGGGTTGGAAGTGGATGATCTTTGAAGTCCTTTC
>VWYK01125305.1:21105-41076 GCA_013399775.1 Semnornis frantzii | reverse complement strand
GCCAGGCTGGAAGTTAAGGACTGAAATTCTATTTACAGCTTAGCACAATGTACAAGCAGATATATACACTATGTACAGAAATATTTACAGAAATACACAAGGTAAAGGTAATACAGAAACACAACTCCCCTCCCAGAAATCAGAGACCCCAGGAGGGGCTCCCAACCACCCTTCCACCTTGTCCCCACCCCTATACCTTACCCCAGGGCTGGCCTCACGTGCAAGGTGAGTTTGGAGGATCGGCCAGGGGGGTTAGAAGAAAAGTGGTTAGTGAGATTATTTGGCAGAGAGGAGAAGGCAAGAAGCTAGACCACCCAAGACTCTGTGCCCCAGTGACTGACTTACCTATGTTTTGAGTTTTTATTCTTATTCATCTCAGCAAGCCTATGAGTGAAGTAGATATCACCATTGTTTCCTTTTCTCAGCTTGTAATATAATTTTCTCCATTAAAATATTCCAATTAGCCTCAAACCAGCACAAAAGGTAAGGATTTAATTCCTCTCAGTAAAATATTCTGATTAGCCTCAAACCAGCACAACAGGTAAGGATTTAATTTCTCTTAGTAAAATATTCCAATTAACCTCAAACCAGCACATGGCCTCAAACTGTAACTGGGTAGGTTTAGATTAGATATTAGGACATTTTTTTTTCACAGGAAAGAGTGATCAGGCATTGGAAAGGAATGCCCAGGGAGGTGGTTGAGCACATCCAGCCCTGGATGTGTTTAAAAGTCATTTGGATGTGGTGCTTGGAGATATGGTTTAGGGTGCGCCTTGTAGAGTAGGATTATCAGTTGGACTTTGTGATCCTGAGGGTCTTTTCCATCCTGAATGTTTCTGTGATCCTGTGATTGCTTCCTGATTGTTAGCTGTTGCAAGCATCCTTATTCTTACCTAGTAGGGCTGTAAAAGAGGGTTGTGTGAAATAGTTGTTCCCAGGCTGTGGGCAGCCTTTGGGGTTATGACACAACCGCTTGAATTTCAACCTATGAAGCGAAATTACAGCATCAGGCAGGGCTGAAAGCTGCTGGGTGCAGTAAGCTGTGATCCGTCCCAACTGCAGGCCCTCTCCACCTTCAAGGGATTAAATGCACAGACACCATTTATGGGCACCAAATGAAATTGCTCCAGCACTAAACTAGGAAAGCCCAGGAGTTACCATGTTGCTTGGGCCATGCAAGCTGAGGCTGTTGTAAGTTTTATTTTTAAATTGTCATTCGTGAGTATTAGCAAAAGAACAGGAGTGTAGCAGATAAAGCAGAATAAACTCTTTGACTGGTAGTTCTGGGCAAAGCTGCTCCAGGATGCATTAAAAAATGTAAGTGCTGTAGCCAGCCAAATCAAAGCCTGTCTAGCCAAATATCCTATCTCTGACAATGATTATTAGCAGATACTGAAACAAAAGCATGAGAATGAAGGCATATAGAATCCTTTTACTGCCTTCCAGCATCCAAAAGACCAACAGCTTAGAGATTTCCTGAGACTCAAATTACATCCAGAGCATAGTATCAAATAGTCCACAAAGAACTCATCCTCCATTAACGTGTGAATTCCTTTTGGAATTTATTTATTTCATTTATTTGGCCACAGTCTAACTACAGGCCACACAGAAAAGTTTTCCTCTTTTGCCTATTTTAAAACTGTGCCTGACAACTTTATTGGATGCTGTCTAAGATTTTATGTTCTGAGAGACTGTAAATTATCAGTCTCTGTTCATTTTCCCTGCACCACCTTGGTTTTAGAGAACTGTGCCATATGCTGCCTTAATTATAATTTTTCCAGCTTGAGGAACGCTGTGATTTAATCAGCAGAACAGAAAGCCATGCTAAGGAGGAAAAGATGTTTGTGCTAGGACCACTTGTGGAGGAAAGAGGAGGCTCTGCAGGTGGGTCTTGATCTGGATTTCTTATCCACTCTGTAGACCTGTGAAGCTTAAGAACAGGTAGATACTCTATCCTGGTAGCAAGTAAGCATCAGGCTCCGCTATTGGAAAAAAGACAAGGACCACTCCCACTGGGAGACTCTCACATTGTTTCCCAGGGCTGCCAAGATAGGGAGGTGTATGACAACTGTCACTTAAAGTCGACAGGAGAACCCATCTGCCATGTGGCTCTTAAAGCAGGCAGTAAGGGAGGAGTAAGGGAGAAGTCATTGGCTCCTCTGGTGCATGCAACTGCCTGTGCTGAAGGTCTGAAGGAAATTGGGCAGTTGGGTAGCTGAGGACAGAGGAGTATTTTCTGGGTGATTTCACAGGGATGTCCTAACACCCAGGAAGATCAGTTGATGACACATTAAACAGAGTATTTGGTGTCAGTGGAGGGATCTGAAGTGCTGGGCAGGAGAGGGAGATCATAGGCTGCACGCAGATTTGGAGAAGGAGTTGGGCAAATTCTTGGGACACAGAAAGGGAATGAAAGTTAATGGGAGTCAAGATTTACCTTGGTCTGATTGTAAGGCATAGAGAAAGATGGAAGATGAGTCTTGAAAAGAGAGAGTTTATAATGTCCATGGCTGAAATATCACAGGGCAGCAGCCAGAGTTAAAGCAGATGGGGAAAGAAATAAGACAGAAAGCTCCTTACTACAAGTTGGCTGTTGCTGCCAGGAACAATAGTAATAACATGAGCATAACAGAGATAGACTAGGAAAGAAAGAGAGAGATCAGCTTTGCTGACATTTAGCTTTACTGACCTTACTGGAATGGCTGCTGCAGATAAAATGAGACATTTATAGGAAAATATCTTTTCCTTCTTCTTCTCATCTCAGGTCTGATTTTGAGCCATAAATACATAAAGTTGAGACTTCAGGCTTAGTCTCTTCCATGAAGAGAAATGTTAAAACATAGGCCTTTAAGGTTGTCGAGGCTTAGAGCTGAGCTCTAAGCCACTAAACAACCAACAGTTGCTCTCTATTAAAGTCTTTCCCTTCCCCANTATTATTATTATTATTATTATTATTATTAAACATAAAATATATACAAATTTATATGAAACAAATGTTGAACCCAAGTCCATGATGGCAATTAGTCACCATCAACACTGATTCTGCAGCAGAAGTCCCAGACTGGACTCAGCAGAAGACAGGAATCAGACTCAGGAACCAGATTCAGGAACTGGATTCAGCAATTCATTACTCAGGACTGAAGGCAGAATGGACAGAGTCCTCCTCAGACACCAGCCATTGAAGAAGAGGAAGAGAAGAGCTTGATCTTCATGATCCCTCAGCTTTATACTGAACATGAGGTATATGGAATGGAATAGCTCAGTTTAGGGTCACCTGGCCTGTCCATTCCTCTCTGCAGGTGATGACCTTTTACCCTTCACCTCCAGGTAATACAAGAGATTCAGCAGTGACCTTGATCTTCATACCCATCCTCAGTACTAACTAGATACATTGGGCATTATCATTACTAGAAGTAGATGCTGTCTGTGAAAACTTGCTGCTAATTCCAGAAAGTGCTGTTGCTTATGAGAGACTGAGATGGAATGGAAAATCACTGAAGGGAATTAGTTTTCTTCTAATTCAAACCAGGGAGAGAGAGGAAAAAACCAACAAGAAGCCCATTCCCAAAGATGAAAGTCTTGCAGGTTCATACAACATTATTATGACTTTGTGGAAAAGGAAAAGTGCAAAATGAACAAATGTTCAAATGTAATTGTTTAAAAACTTACATGCAGGATGGAGAGATGGCTCTTTCCCACCACGCAGAAAAGAGAGGCCTTGGACAGGCCAGATGTGCATGTGCCAGTGAATAGCTCAAAGAAACTGGTGAGCCATGGTTAGAGGCACCTGCCCTGGTGCTCCTTCCCTGTGTTGTCTGAGCTGCCACCAGAATGAGCAGATCTGGGGTGTAACACCCCATGGCTGCTGGCTGGGAACAGCCTGTTCTGTGGGGTCATACTAAAAACTCTGTGTGCTGGTTTGAGGCTACTTGGAATATTTTAATGGAAGAAAAATAGATTATAGGCTTTGAAAAGCAAACAATGGTTATGTCTACTGCACTCATAGGCTTGCTGAGATATATAAAAACAAAGACACAAACATAGGTAAGACAGAGGGTCTCTGTCAGAATTTGGTGTCTGTATTCTCCCTGGGCTTCTGCTGTTAACACAACTAATCACTCTGCTTCTAACTCCTCTTGCTGATCCTCCAAACTCACCTTGCATGTAAAGCAGACACTGGGATAAGGCAGAGGGGTGGAAAGAAGGTGGAAGGGGGTTGGGAGCCCCTCCTGGGGACTCTGATTCTCTGGGAAGGATATTGTGTTTCTGTATTACTTTTAACTTGTATATAGATGTATATGTATTGTAATATATTGTAAATATCTGCTTGTGTATTGTGCTAAGCTGTGGATATAAAGCTTCATTCCTTAACCTCCTGCCAGATGAGTTTAGTCTGGGTGATTTCATTGAGTGGGGGGCCAGGTAATTCCCAAACCATCACACTCTGCCTGACTGATAATTTTGCAGACTGCTCATGGGAATGACTCCCTGCCTCACTTATTTCAAAGGAAAACCATCACCGATGTGATCTGGCAGGCAGAGTACATGTCTGCATTAAGTAGGATGTTAGTCATGGAACCACCAAGACTGCTGCCAGATCTATAAACACATCCAGGACATTCAGGACTAGAAAACTTTGTAGAGCTGCTCTTTCCATGATTCTTTGTCGAGTCTCATATACCTAACATGGCTTCCACAGGATGTACCTTCCTATGGCAACCTGCATCACTTGTTTTTACGTACAACATAGTCACTAGATAGCCACTTGGCTTAATTTCAGAATATTGCTTGCTAAGAGCTTGTTAATTTAACAAGCAAAACCACATGATATCCTAGCTTGGAGAAAGCATTATACACAGGAAATATAGCTTCCTGACCTCTAGCTAAAAGTCCTGTAAGTTTGGGTAGGATGTCTTGTCAACAGAAGGACAGTGAGGGCTGTTTTCTCACACATGTTTTCTGCTCTCCCACCCCTCTGTCTGCCAGTGAGCTCAACCCCATGAAGAAAACAAACCCCTTTTGTTCAGTGTCATTCCTTGAGGCTAAGATATACTCTGTAAATGAGTGTGGTTTGCAGAATAACTATTTTTCTGGTACATGTAACTTGTGCTTGATTTTCCAGAAAACATTTTTTAGCATCTACATTAAGGTCATGGTGCCTGAGACCACCAGAAGCTGCAATGTAGTTGGCCATTATATTTGCAGTTGTGGTTTCTTTCCTTTAGCCATTTTCTCTAGAAAAAAAACCAAACTATCAAACCTACCTTCCTTATAGTTTCTGTAACCAAATATTTGACTCTGCCTCACCATAGCAAGGAGAAAGCAGATCTTACTGCCATCCTCTCTTATCTACAATTACTCAGCAAACATCTTATCCTGCCCAGTGAAAGGACAAGGGGCAATGTGTGGAAGTAGAGGTTCCATGTGAACCTGAGGAAGAATTTTTTCACTGTGAGGGTGACAGAGGACTGGAGGCTGCCCAGGGAGGTTGTGGAGTCTCCCTCTCTGGAGATATTCCAGAACTGTCTGGATGTGTTCCTGTGTGATCTGCTCTGGGTGATCCTGCTTTAGCAGGGAGGCTGGACCAGATGATATTTCGAGGTCCCTTCCATCCCCTGACATTCTATGATTCTATGATTTTATCTTTTGGTAGCAAGAATTGTAGTTTTGCCCCACTCTGCTTTCTGGGTGGATTGGACAAGCACCGGGAAGAGGAGAGCAAGAGCTTGGGGGGCGCAGTCTGAGCCAGTGTAGGTACCATGTTAGCCTGCGATCCCTGTCTTTATTAGAATGATAGATCCAGCCAAGATGCAGAAAAAATTATAGATGTGGAAGGATAGGACAGAAAACAATAATATTTATTTGAGGTTCCAATGATTTTAAAACCCAATTTAATTTCCTATTGGAAAAGCAGTAAGACATGGAGAGCATGAGAACTGTGTCAGAAGAGTTTTCATCTGAATCCCATCTGCTCAGGTAAGCAATCTGACTCCTGCCTAAAGCAGCAATTCCTTTGCCTGCTACAAGTATTTACAAAATGCAGAAAAAATCTCCCTGTGGCTCACCTGCTGTTGTGAGAGAAGTTTAAACCTGTGTCCCATGAGCCACTCGTGACATGATTACTTTTTCTCCTTTCTCTCATCCATTTTGGTTTACTGTCCCACCCACAAATGTCAGCACTTCCTGCAGATTCCAGAAGTTCTTATTTCTCAGCTAAGAAATACTCTACTGACAAATCCTGGTCAGCACTACCCAGGATTAGATTTTCATTCATAGGGCTTTATGGATGAACATTCTGTAAGTACTTGATTTATGGAAGAAATATGCAAACCTGTTCAGAGAAAGCAACACTCACTCAGTGAGGTCTGTGATTTTTAAATTCAAGGTCTAAATGCAACACCAGATGAATACAACTGCAGTCAGTAGAAATGTCCCTGATGAATGATCCCCATCTTCAGCCTGGAATGCTGCTAATTTCTCCTGTCCAGGCAGTTTCTTACCAGTGAGCACAGTAATTTGATCTGTAGCATTATTCGTCTGAGATTCTCGACAGATTTTTCAACACAAAACACTGTCTTAGGAAGTTATCTAAGATAACTTTCACTCCTATTGGGTTCTAAACCAGGTACTCACCTGGGGGAGACAGAGGTGGAAATCCAAAGCCAATGTCAAAGCTTTCAAAGCTCTCACAGGAGATCCAACTCACTTTTGTGGCCAACATGTTTGCAGGATGCACCCAAACAGTTATTCATACACGGATGACTCTTGTGTCCTCAGGCCACAGCGATGGAGCGGACAGAGCAGGATACTAATACTCTCCAAGCAGTGGAAGCAGTGCCCAAAGCAATGCCTCACATCAACAACATTGCTCCCAGAACGGAGTGACATGTAGTTGCCTGCCATGCCAATACAGCAGTCACAAACCTCCAGAAAGCTTTGTTGGTTCCCATACTTGGAAACCAGCTGAGTTAAGACAAATTCCTGATGTGAGTTGTTGAGAATTAAGAAACAACAGAGCAGTTTCCTGGACCAACTGCATTTGCCTGCTTTTGTTTCTGTTTTCTTTACAGCAAATCAAGCAAAACCAGTAAGCATATTTAATTTGCCACATTATTCCTATCTTTTCAGTTCACTACTATTATCTGCAGAGCAGTTACAAAATAAGGCATTAACCAAGTGGGAGACTGTACTTTGCAGTCAGAAATAAACTGGTCACATGGATTAAGAAAAGTGATCCCAGTATCCAGCAAAGCACTTGCACATTCTCCCTCTACCTTATTTCTTGCACTCACTTGTTCACAAAGCTGTTTGCTTCTGCCTGCAGGCAATGCCCATCAGGAGAGGCAGAACCTCTCAAGGTGTTAAGAGAACACTTTCTTTTCTCAAATATGTTCCTTGTTTATTACAAAGTTGCCTGGAGACAAAAAATATAGAGAGACAAACATTTTCAAATGTTAGATTAAACAGGTCACTAAATGAACAGGAGGGAAACATGAGGTCTGCTTGTGCTCTCAGCTGCTGGGTCTAAAACCATTCTGGAGTATTCCATTGACTGTTCAAACCACTGTCATGGTCTGGAAAAGCCCGGTACCCCGAGTTCATTATGATCACTCTGATTGGAATTAAAACACAAATGAGGCTATATATCAGTTGGGAAAGCTCCAAAAGTGTATTAAAGAAAGAGGGAGAGAAAAGGCAGAAAGATAGATCAGAGGAAAATTAATAGAGATAATTCTTAAGTAAAGGATGGTCACCATCATGGCTTTGCCTCTTAGACCCGCAGTTGGCAGACTTTCTTCTCCATCAATTTCCATACTTTTCAGCTTCAAGAACCTGATTTAAGGCTCTGCAAAAATCCTTCTGCACGAGAGCCAAAACCTGTGGTTTCACTAAGGCAGGGGAGCTTTTACTTTGAATTGTGGTTTTAGAGGAGGACCTTCAGCACAAGGCTGTTGCTGCAGAGTTTGCCTCCTGAACCCTGACAGGCCTGTCATCTAAGTTCCCTCACCTCATTTCTCTGCCAGTAATATGATAAGAACAATAAATAATTAGAGTAAAAGAGGCACCTCCATTTGCTGAATGTGCATTTTGTCATTTAAATTAAAAGCTTAACTTGTAGTCACTAACAGCTTAAACATTTAGCCAAAGTAATACTTCAAAAATTACTTCTTCCTTAAACCTATGAGGTAATACATAAGATATTGTCATTTGGGAACCAGAATAAATATTATGGAAGGTAAAAGTTGTCAAATCCTGTAGGCAATGGAATAATCTAAAATTAATTCCAGTAATGAATTTTGATAGAATGATTTCTAACATGTCTCTTTGGAGTGATAAATAACCTGATTTCAAAAACTAACTCAAAATCCAATATTCAATACATTTATGAGTAACCCCATAGTAAACTGACAGCCAGTTTATTTCAGTCCTGGAGTCTGCCTCAGCGTAGCTGTTTGTGATAAACTTTTCAGTCCTTTCTTAGTGGGACTGCTGGAAAATTGGCAGTTGTGAAGTGCAGCTGTGGCTATCTGCTTATGTTTCTATAAAATTAATTTGCATCAGGCAATCTCCAACACACACTGACTACAACACGCTCAGGTACACGTTTAAAAGCGCTGTGGTGATTTGATCCCAGCACAGCTTTCCTGCACCATATTCATCATTTTCATACATTTTTATTACCATGGCAAGTAATGCAAAGCCAGCAATTGTGGGTTTTAAGTACTTCTGAGTACACGTGCTCTTCTTGACCATGTAACAGAAAAGAGAAAGAAAACAAGTCTGATGTATTTTTTTTGTTGTTGTTGTTGTTTTGTTTTGTGCAGAGTCGAAGCTTGGCAGCCAAAATGAATAACTGGCATGCATCAGATCTTTAGTGATACAAACCCACTTCACTTACTACACACAAGCTGTAAATATAAGATCCCTCTCTATCTTTTAAAAATATGGATGAAGTGAAGTCTTTGGAGATTGCCAGTATTCAGGGGAAAGAAATAAATAGGAAAGCAAAAGAGGTGTTCTTTTTGTTAGCTTCTAAATCTTCTGCCAATCTTTAGCTCATAGTAAAAATACAAAATCTAGGTAGAGAAGAAATTAGCCACCTTCACCTGTACATTTACTGTAACAGATTTAAGCATCATTCAAATGTTTCTTTCATTATTTTGCAGGGTTTGTGCTTTTACCAGTATAGAGCTTTAGTTAAAATTGCACTTCCTTCTGTGTCATACCTGTAACAGCAAAAAACCCAATGCAAGTACAAACTATATTAACATTGAAGTGTCTTTGCCAATACTGTCAGCCCTCTGTTCTCCAGACTAATGGGAAGCAGGAAATTGCTCCCCAAACAAGGGATCTCTGTCCTTGCACCCACCTCTGCCTGCACTCACATTTCATGGACCCACAATTGTGCTTCTGGAAAGTTTTAACTACTGAGGGCCAAACTGCATGTGTGCCTATTCTGCTACCAGGGCCAGCAGCTGTGTGATCACAGCACAAATGTGTCCATCTTGTGTTGATCCTGCACCAAGAAACCCCACTGCACTCAAGCTGGTTACACACATGGCTTCTCACATGCTTTTGCATCCACAGCCTGGATCAGACTAGTTGATTTTGATTGTAATAAGTTGGTTTCTTTTCCTGTGGAACTGTTATGACTTGCACCTACACAAGGAAGGTGTGCTCATGCAGCCAGAACAGTGTGAAGACAGCAGTAGATCATTTAAAGTCCTCAATAAAGCATTTATTTGGCCCAGATATGTTTCATTGATGTGATTCACCTATGAGTTTTTGATTCTCCCTGGTATAGCTTTGACCTAGCCTGTACTGCTAGTCCGTATATAAAGAGCTCAAAAGAGTTTAGAATGAACACAAGGTTACTGAACTACAGCTATTGAAAAGAAAAAAAAGAGAGAATAGTAAATACTCAGCAGTTTGCTTTGGCTGCCCCTCCTGCAGTCAATTGGTTGTTCTAGCCATCTAGGCTATCTCCAGCTACAAATTCTTAGCAGTTGCTTTTCTCCGTATGGATTCTCTCAGATTTGGTAGATTATCTTAACTTGCAACATCTGTTTTACATCTGACAGTGAAACATTGCTCAAAGAAAGAGAAGGGAAACACACTGATGAAGGATGGTTTGCTAAGGTAGTGTTTCTGTCAAGATGTTCTTAACAAAAAAGTCGAGCATTTTTTGTTCTAAGGAAATATTTTGATGACCTATGGTATCACAGCAGGATCTCAGGGAAACTATTAATATATATTTTTAATAGACAACAGCTTTCCAGGACCTGCATCTGTTCAAACATACAATTGAGTCTATAGAGATGGGCTGACACAGACCATCCTGCACTAAGAGAGGTACATAGTACAGATCCACTGAGTACTTGTAGGGGATTAATACAATTTAAAAAAAAAAAAAGAAGAAGAAGAAAAAAAAAAGTTGTCCCATATTTTTTTATGGTCTTCATAACTGTGTATAGTTCTGGAGCCCCCAGCACAGGAAGGACATGTTGGAACTGTTGGAGCAGGTCCAGAGGAGGTCACAAGGATGCTCAGAAGGATGCAGCAGCTCTGCTATGAGGACAGGCTACAAGAGTTGAGGTTCTTCAGCCTGGAGAAGAGAAGGCTTCCAGGAGACCTTATAGCAGCCTTCCAATATCTGAAGGGGGCCTACAGGAAGGTTGGGGAGGGACTATTGACAAGGTCTTGCAATGACAGGACAAGGGACAATGGGTTTGAACTGGCAGAGAGGAGATTTATACTGGATGTTAGGAGGAAGTTCTTTACAGTGAGGGTGGTGAGACACTGGCACAGGTTGCCCAGGGAGGTTGTGGCTGCTCCCTCCCTGGAGGTGTTCAAGGCCAGGTTGGATGAGGCCTTGAGTGACCTGTACTAGTGGGAGGTGTCCCTGCCTATGGCAGGGGGTTGGAACTAGATGATCTCTGAGGTCCCTTCCAACCTTACCATTCTATGATTCATCTGCTTCTGCAGAAAGGGAGAGGTTTTGCATTGAGTCTGCTATCTTTATACTGGACACATGATGACATCTCACAAAGGACCAGATGTATAAACATACAAAGTGACATTAATTCAGGTTCTACAGAGATGGAAGGGTGGGGGAAGAGATTTCAAGGCTGTTTGCCTCAAACTCTCTCTGTAATTAACAGAAAGATGCAAGACACCTTCAGAGATTGGCAAAGAATTTGCATGTGCTTAAATTCTTTTGGTGAAATGCTCACCAGCACCAAACTTTCAACTGAGGAAAACAGTGAGAAATGTGTTACCAGTGATGCTCACCAGCGACGTGTCAGTATATCAGTGGTGCCCCAACAGGCCTGCCTTTACCCTCCCTGGCTTATAGATGCAGCTGCTGGTAGAGGTGAAATCCAGCACATTTCCTGCTCTTAAACAAGCTCTGTGCATTCAGTAGCTCTGACCAAGCTCAGACACCAGCTTCACCTCCTATCTGAGAATTTATGTGAAAAACAGGGACAAAGCAGACCAAAGTATTCTTTAACTTAACAACAGGATTAAACTATGCAGAGAAAAAAAGCATGCTAAAAAACCCATCATGCATTCTATATTCCTTTATGGTTGTTTCAGCTCTCTCAGCCACTCAGTTATGTGATCAAAAGGAGCACTATTCCCACAAACACATTTAGAGCCTCTCTTGTAGGAGTTCCCTTCTTAAGCTACTACACTTTTGATCTCCATGAGGCATGGGTTTTCTCTTGTCTTGACAATGTCTTTTAGAGTTCTCAGGCACTTTGCACAGAAGCAGGTCCAGTTTCAGTTATTCCTTTTAGTCTCCTAGGTAGCTGTTTTCCTCTTTATAGCTTCTATGAGATTGAGACAAGAAATAAATTCAGAAAGTCCTTATGGTGAACAGGAAGATCTCCAGTACTCGTGACACAGGAACATCTTCCCTGTCTTTTTAGAGCTAATGCATGAGACTTTTTCCCACACAATGCATCTATTTCAAACATCATTTTACCTTATCATGTAACTATGACCAGATGCCAAACTTTACAAATTTCACTGATCATGCAGCAAGGTCTTGCATTGCCTATAAACACTGTTCAAGTCTGTGAGTTCATCATGCCAGATCCTGTTCAGGTTAAAATATCTTTATTTCAAGTAATTTTTCCATGTACCTGATTTTAAACATTTCTGTCAACACAATTACTGGTGAATCAATCAAAGCTGTCTCTGTCAGAGCAAGAAGTGTTTGCAAAGACTATACAAAGGCCATCCCTACCCCTAAAGTGGAGGTTTTCCATTTACAAACAGAACCTATTAAAGATCAATTCCCTTCTGCAGATATTTGATTAAGCCCTCTCATTTTGCAATTCACACAGCCTAAATTGAAATAGGGCTGCAAGGCTGAGATAAACATTCAAGATGTTTAATTTGACTGCATTTGACTTTGTTCCCAGTGTTTCCCCATTGCTGGCTCCTACGCACTTTCATATTGTGCCATAAATGTTATAATCAAATTAATCATAGTATACTGCACATAGGTCATCTGGAAAAAGACTGTTACTGTACATGGTATAATTTTTTTCTTCAGGCTCTCATCAGAGGCAACTTCAACCTCAAATAAAAATAAAGCGATTTCAGCAGGAATTAGGCAACAAGTATTTTAGCATTGCTAAAGGCGCTCCTTCTGCTTTTGATAGCTGAGGAGGCATGACAAAAAGAAATGAGCATTCCTTCCATGGACTTGCCTCTTTGTCTCTATGTATTTTCTCCAAGATAACCCCAATTAGCTTGAGTCCAAATTCATTCCTTTTTTTGATGAGTACCTGAGATTGGGCAAAGCTCTCAATAGGAGCAGTTCTGCTCGGCAAAACAAAGGTGCCTGAATTGCTGTAATCTGCCTTCCAGGGAGGACAATGGTCAGCAAAACGCAGCACCTTGAATGTTATCATATGCTAATAAGCCAGGTTCAAATGCTTTAGAAGCACTGGCAATACCCTTTGCTTAAACACTTCTCCTAAAGCTTATAAGCGTCATTTTTACTGCTATTGCAACCTCGGCTTGCCAATGCAGGGACGATAGACCTTGATAAAAATCATAGGATGATTCTACTGGGCAGGAAACCTCTTTGTAATGAATCGCCTGAGAACAGCTGGAGGTGATGCTCACCCCTAGAAGGAACATGATTATAGTATACCATTTGAGTTCCATCTAAGCTCTAAAAAGAGAAGCCTCTTGTTCCGGAGGAAATTTCATACCCTGTCCTGTTTAACCTAGTTCTTCTTCCCATGGAGGGTTGTAAATGGGTCCTTTATTCCACCTACAAACCTTAGAAAACTTGTTCATAAGGTTATCTCGGCTGAAGACACAGTGATCTCATTGTTGTGACAAACACTGAAGGGACCATTCTTGCAATGACACTTCCACTTCAGAGCCCTACATTACCCTAAGAACAGGCTTTACCAGAAGTCTTTGTATAGCCACATTTGGTTGGTTTGTTTCTTTTGCCAATGGACTGCAAAGATGCTTTCTCCATGAAGCTATGGCGATTTATTTGCAAGAGCTTGGACCACATGGACAGTGTGTTTGGGGGTTAGCAGGGTGATTTCATTTGCCTAAGCAAGGAGGGCTTCCAGAAACCAGCAGTCTGAAAAACAGCCCAGAGCTGAGAAGAGCTCTGGATCTTGGTACCATGGGAATGGAGGGGCTTGAAGGAGTAGAGGTGAACAAGGGACCCTCCAGGGCAGATGAACACCCAGAGTGTGGGGGTAGGATGTAGCAAAGGGGAGTGATTTCTAAATCAGCTTTGACTGTGTTTGTATATTTCAAAGAGAAACTCCGGGACCAATACCGAGTTGAGATTTGAGGAGTATGGGAAAAACAGTTCCCTGGGCTTGAAAGTTCCTCATCCAGTGGCAGGAAGCCTGGAAGCCATGATGTCCCCAAGCTGGAGGCCGAGATTCCATATAATGGTACTTGCCCAATCTCACCTTTTAAGGAAACCCAGTATGAAGTCATAAGGGATGCGCTGGAGCTGTGCGCCTTGACAATGAGCCAAGTGAGCTGTCAAATAATTTTCTGATGGCAGCTGATTTCCTGGCAGGAAGGATTTCCTCAGAACTCTGCAGGAGTTTTTCAGTTTGCCAAACCCCACCCATTTCACAAAATGTTTTGATTTCAGCAAATCAGTGGTTTCCAAAAACCCAAGAGAAGAGGAAGAAGAAAAAAGAAGAAAAATGAAAAAAGA
Organism: Semnornis frantzii; assembly: GCA_013399775.1. Lineage (NCBI taxonomy): Eukaryota > Metazoa > Chordata > Aves > Piciformes > Ramphastidae > Semnornis > Semnornis frantzii. Next base: position 26,855 of record VWYK01125305.1, on the reverse strand, counting down.
AAAAAGAAGGGGAAAACAATTTTAAAAGGCTGTTTAAATACAAAGTTCCCAACCAATTCAAGTTACTTCACTCAGTTTTCCCAAAGCTATAAATCACTGCAATTTCTCTGTTTCAAAACAGGAGCTCCAAGTTGTGTCTGCCAGTTTGGAACAGTCTTGCATACCAAGTCTTGAGATGGCTGACAGAACTGCATTGTGCAAATGTCTTGCTCAAATGATAGCAGTATGCCTGGATATAGCCTCCCATTCTCTTGTGAAGATCCTCCCACAGTCCCCAGCACAAAGTCCATGTACCTCTTCACCAGGGAGATGAATAACTACAGCACCACTCTGACCACAGAGACCTTCATTCAAAATAGAAATTGCAGGCTCTGGAGCATGGAATTCATTCACTGCCTTCCTATATCCTGCTACCTTAATTTAAACAGGACAGGTAACAAGCAGTAAAGGTATCCAGGTATACCTGGCAGTCAGTAACAACCAGAAGACAAACAGTCCTGCCAGGGACACTGGGTAACTGATCTGGCTCCTTACCTGGGTTGGACCAGTGTCACGGCGACTTCCTTAGGTAACAATAATCCTAATTTAAAGCACCAGTAGAGCCAAGATTCTTAGCCACCTCTGCTGTGCTGGTTTGAGGCTAATTGGAGTATTTTAATGGAGAAAATTANCTTGTGTATTTCTGTAAATATTTCTGTACATAGTGTATATATCTGCTTGTACATTGTGCTAAGCTGTAAATAGAATTTCAGTCCTTAACTTCCAGCCTGGCTGAGTTCTAGTCTGGGTGATTTTACAAAGTGTGGGGGGGTGGGGAACACCCAAAGCACCACATTTGCACAGAATGCCTTTTTCCAGTGATTATTCTCACTGATTCTCAAAACGAACTTCTGGGGATGAGTACCTCTGTTGTATGATTGACCAAAAGATATTATGCAGACTTAATGAGAGGCACTGGTGCTTGACAAGGTGTATGCCACAAATAGTCAAGCAAAACTGAATTTACATTCTGTGAGTCAAAGATGGCAGGGTTGCTGTGCAAGGTTTATGTCTAAGTGATGTTCTCCAGTTGTGATTGTTTTATAGTAACTGGCATGCTTTGCCTGCCTCCAGAGGAACAGATAGGTTTTCCTTCAGGGCAATCCACTACTTCCACGTGGTGTGAATTTCCACCAGGTTCAGCTCCAAGGGTCAGCAGTCCTCTTCATGCCACACACAGTAGCATCATCCCCATAGTGTGCAGGAAGACATATAGCAGAAAGTAGGTGAAAGCAACTGCATTTCACTTTGAATGATCAAATCACAGTGCTGTGCTAGAATACTGTGAATGTTCTGCTCTTTTATAGAATCATAGAATCAAACAGCTTGGAAGAGACCTTCAAGATCATCCAGTCCAGTCTATCACTCAGCCCTAGCCAATCAACCAGACCATGGCACTAGCCTCATCCAGTCTCTTCTCGAACACCTCCAGAGACGGTAACTCCACCACCTCACTGGGGAGCCCATTCCAATGCCAATCACTCTCTCTGTCAAGAACTTCCTCCTAATATCCAGTCTATACCTACCCCAGTACAACTTGAGACTGTGTCCTCTTGTTCTGTTGCTGGTTGCCTGGCAGAAGAGACCAACCCCACCTGCCTACAACCTACTCAGACAACTCAGGCTCCACCATGAATCATTTCCCACCTCCACTATTCCATCCTGGGTCCCATCCAAAGATACCTCCCTGGTGCTCTTTGGCTGCACACCAGGGCTTGGGCCTCAGAAGTGGTGAGGGTGGTGGATTTGTGGAGCGCATGTGAGCTCAGAGAAGGGTGTCAATGGTTAAGCAGGGACTAACACATGATTAATTAAAGAAACTATCTGGGACATCATGAAGTGAAAGAAAGCAAGCTAGGGGACCACCAAAAGACGTGGGGACGAAGATGTGACCACCTAAGTATTACTGCAGTTCAGCAGTCAGATCAAAACTAGGGCTAGCTGGACAGGCTACTTTTCATACCAAAATAACAGAGATGATGATGATGATGATGATGATGATGATGATGATGATGATGATGATGATGATGATAACAACAACAACAATAATAATAATAAAGTGCTCATGCAAATTTCTAATGTTTCAATGGGAAAAGCAGGAATTGCTGTCACTCAAACTGAACCTTGTATATCAGGAATGTGTTTCTGCTGCCAGAAGTCTTACTGCTCCCTTAAATAAGCTTGCTTCATGTAACAGAATTAGACCTGTAATTTCTGCAAAACTCCTGAGTGCTCAGGATGGGGCTGGCAAAGGTTTCTGTTTATTTGGTATAGTTTTACAGAATACTATGAGAATACTGGGGAAACCTACCAGTGCGGCCTTAGCACCAACAAGTAAAGTACATCCCAAATAACCTCCTGAAACCACAAAAGCTGCTTTTTAAATGATGACTGTTTCTAATAAAGTCCAAGTCCCTCGGCTCCCATCTTTTCCAGTCTTTCACAATCAGTAGAGCACAGAGACTGCACAGGGCACTGTTTGCAAACCGGCAGGCTTTGCTCTGCCCTGCACAAAACGTGGACCTCTACGAGGAGGCAGGACCAGGTAGCAGAGCCATGAAACAGCAGAGGTAATCCATCAGCTGGTTTAAAGACAAACTCCCCACTGTTTTGCTAGCCTACTTTCCACCCCAAAAGAATGTGGGGATGTTTACAGACTTGGCGTCCCTAAAGCCAGCACAGCTGCACTTTCAGCTCAGCTGGCAAAAGGCTCCCACCGAGAGCCAAAGTGACCAACATGCTACTCCTGACAGCAGATCTGCTCCTTAACGTGGCTCATTAGTTTCATGTGTGCAGCAATTTGGAAATGTTACATGAGCACCAGCAGAAAAAAGCGTATCTCAAGGGGAAGGCAAAGATGGAAGGAGAAGCTGGAAGGACCGAAGGTTGAGTGTGCAGCTGTGGGGAAGCACCTGGCGGCCTAGATGGCTCCTCTGAGGGAGTTTCTTAAGGACAGAGAGGTGAGCCCAAGTCCTAAACATCTCTGCCCTCTAGTGGCTAAGAAAGGAGTGGAGACAGAGAAGGTCACTCCTGCCCCCACCTCAATCGACGGCAAGGGTGGCACAGCCGCGCTCGTCCTCTGCAGAAGAGGCACCACACGGACTTATAGCAGACAACAGACATGGCCAGATGGGCAAGGCAGGTGGAATGCCCCAGATCCTTCTCTTTGCTGCAGGCCTTATGGTAGCTCTCTCTCCAGATAATGTATGTGCCTAGTGGCACTGAGACGGGAATTATAGACCTGGAAGGTTTGGAGGCTCCTTCTTCACAGTCTTCACTCCCACTAAGAAGCACAGCACTGAGCTAATGGCCCTGTAGGTTTGTTTTGATTTCCAGAGCAGTCATGAGTTAATATCTGGCTGGCTTCCCTCAATGGCTTTCCAGCAAAGTCGTTTTCGTTAGATACCAAATGCTAACTCAAATCAAGTTCCACCTGAACCCTCTGTTAGTAGTATCAAAGGCCTCGATGGTCATGTTGCATTTCTCTCTTGTTATTTTTCTTTCTGTCTGCAAGGATAATGTGGTGCTGAGGGACATGGTTTAGTGCCATCCTTTGTAGAGTTAGATAATGGTTGGGCTAGATAATCTTAAAGGTCTTTTCTATGATTCTATAATAATCTCTTTAACTTACTTGGACAGGAGATACACACACACACAAAAGTTTATGTAGTTCATGCTTAATAATACCTGTGTACATTTCTATGCATAAGTAAATGCAGATACACACATACACACAGATGTACATGCAGCCTGGTCTCACCCATGTTGCTGCCAAATGATCTTTACTTTCATTCTTTACCTTGAATGGTTATATAATCGTTGCATTTGTAGCAGCACATTTTGGACAGAGGACTTCTGCCAGACAATCTGCACCAGAGAACACAGAGATTCCTTAACTGGGCTGTCCCCTGCTACCTAAGATTTGCCAGCAAGGTTGCATCAGCATTCCACCAAGTGGTTAAAAGGAGATCTCTGTGATCAGATTATTTACAATGGGAATTAGGAAGAAAAAAATGTAACAGTAAGGAATGGTGCTGCATTGGGGCAAGTGTTATATGGAGGCAATGCTGCAACTTTGGGAGGTTGACCGCTCAAAAGTCATGTCTGTGGAACCTTTCAAGCAAAACAAAAACCCAAATACCAAAAAACAAAGCCCAAGTAAATGCTATTTTATGTCAGTAAATGAAGCATGAAGTACCACTTGGTCAGTCTCTCTTCCCCTTCCTTGCTCCCCAGTCACCTGCTCTTACCTGTGACCAGCAACCTCACAGCAGAAATGTAAATTGATTGCCATACAATGAGGAAAGCATTCCAGATTTTCTGTTACTATATAAACAAGGCATTGGGTTTACTTGGTGGCATGGCATCCCACAAGCATGTGTAAGATGGATTTATGAATTAGATACACTTTAATGAATTTTAATGTGGATAAAGACTTGCTCAAATGTTAAGATAACCAGGTACTAGGGCATCTGTTAACTTCATTTTGCTGGTTCAAATAGCTGAGAGAGTGAAAAGTAGAGCATGATGTCTGTAGGAACAAATTGCCTGCCTTGTAAGCAAAACAGCAGAATGCAGCCATAAATGAGATGGCTCCAGAGCATGCAAAAAGAGAACATGGAGAGCAAATGGCCAGCTGCTTACTAGGAGAGAATTTAAAATAGTATCACTTTAATCAAGCCATTTATCTTGCAGGCAGATAATACTGGATAAGAATCTTTGTAGCAGGAATCATTCAATCTGTTAAGCAGTGAAAGCCAGGGAAATATAAATTCCTAAATAATCTATATAAGGAAATAGATTGTTTTACTGATAGAATTCTTGCAGTGAAAGACAAGACTTAGCATAAGACTTCATCCTCTGCTTCCAAAGCACTCATGACATATTGTTTTCAGCTTGTGTTGAGAGCGGCATTGCCTCAGTGGCCTGTCAGTTCATTCAAAGAGGACCTCAGGGCTCTGGGCCTGAGGCCATGCCATTAACGGCATTTAGATTACTGGGGCAGCACCACTTAAAGGCTCTCAGAAATTTCTTGGCTTTAGGGGCGAATTTGTTTTGCTCCAAAACTTTTTTTAGGTGTGTGTCTGAATTGCCTCTGGCTTATCTGCCTTTCATTTGCACCTGGACCAGCAATCATAGTGGTCTGTCCAGGTGTAAAAATTAGAAAACACAATGTTCACTGGTTGAAACTGTTCATAATGACTTTCTGGTGTTGAAGGGAAAGGGAGAAATGCAAAATCAATGCAGGCAGCAATTCCCTGACTTCTGCAGACACTGGCTTGTAATTACATCCTTTTCTCACTGACAACCTTGAAGGGATAGAGATGATGCTGCCTGCTCCCCACAGCCCCTGCTAGACCCTTGCAGAGTCTCACTGACACTCATAATCCACAGTTTGAGAAAAAACAGTGTTATAAATGGATAGAAATAATGTATAGAAATGGAGAAGCTCCTCTGTATTTCAACATCACCCAGGAAAAATCAGTTTTTTTACATTTTGGCCTTTGTAGTGAATTCAAATATCAAGGCTCAATTCTTTTATGCCTCTAGAATTCAGATGTAACATGAGAGGAGAAGCTTACCACTCAACCTCAGATGAAAGGTATTTGCAGTGGCTACAAATTCCAATTTTAAAAGAAAATATTTTAATTATGATGCAATACAGTGAGAGTTAAAGAAGCTTATATTTCTGTTTATTTTACACGGTGGCC
>VWYK01125305.1:0-13919 GCA_013399775.1 Semnornis frantzii | reverse complement strand
GGGGGGGCAGGGAACTCCCAAACCATCACACTATTCCGAAGATTTACTTTAGAGATACCTGTGAGTTTCTGCTACATGGAAGTTGCAAAGAAAAAGTGGCCATGCTGTGGTTTTTAATAAATGCTGAGAAGTGACATTTTAGTTATAGCTCTCTGACCCATGCAAAAGTAAAAGATCCATGCAAACACTGGGCTGCTTTATATAGACAGAACGTAGAGTACATTCGAGCTGTACAGTTATTAAAAGCATTTCTGCAGACATTCCCATTTCTTCTTGGATTGTTCTTGGCATTTCTCAAATATTTATGAATATTTATGAAGGCACTTACTCGTATATTAAATGAAGTCTGAGTAGGCCATCAATTTCTCTGGAAATAGTGCTTCTCATGAAAATTTTGTTAGCTCTTCAACACAAGTGCCCCCAAGGGACTAGGAAGTTTGAGCACAGCTTACAGAGTACATCCTATAGAACATATATAAACCTTTAATCAGTCCAACCACCACAATGCAGCAGATTGAATAACCATCTGAAGAAACTCAGGGAGTGTTGTGATTCAGTCTGCTCAGGAAAGCTGTTCTGTAACAGCTTTGCAAACGTGTTCTCAGCTACCAAACCCATGCTAAATCAGTCACTGAACAGACACACTAGTTAGTAGATGGCTTTTTTGTGGTTTTTTTTTTGTTTGTTTGGTTTTTTTAGTTAACTAAGAGGTCTTTGTGAATTCAAGGGTACATGGAGAAAATACACTGATTTAATGATCCAGTACAGCTTACCCTGAAAGCAAAAGAAGTTTCACATTTGACTTTGAAGGAAGCAAGGCTGTACCCCAAAACTACAAATAGTATAATAAACAGTAGTTGAACATAATACTTAGTAAAGCAGCACGAGTCCTGCTCTCCCAAAGAGGATGTATTTACTTACTTTCATACTATTTGTGCAACTTGATACTAGTGAAATATGGTTCTTCCCAGAGGTCACACTTGAGTACTGTAAGAGTCAAGCAATCCATCAGAAACAATGCTATGAAATATATTTGCACTAAATTTTCAAAGAACTAACCTGAATTCCAAATAAATTAGTAGAATGGTTACACCTCTGCTTACTTGCAAAGTGATGAAAAGCAACATTCACAGGATCACAGGATATTAGGGGTTGGAAGGGACCCAAAGAGATCATCGAGTCCAACCCCCCTGCCAGAGCAGGACCATACAATCTAGCTCAGATCACACAGGAATGCATCCAGACAGGCCTTGAAAGTCTTCAGAGAAGGAGACTCCACAACCTCTCTGGGGAATCTGTGCCAGTGCTCTGTGACCCTTACAGAAAAGAAGTTCCTCTCTCGTGTTGAGGTGGAACCTCCTGTGCTGCAGCTTACATCCATTGCTCCTTGGCATCCCTTCTCAAAGGAAGCAAGTGAGCAGAGCCTGTCCCCCAGCTCTTGACACTCAGCCCTCAGATATTTATAAACATTTATTAGATCCCCTCTCAGCCTTCTCTTCTCCAGACTAAGCAGCCCCAGGTCCCTCAGCCTCTCCTCACAGGGCAGTGCTCCAGCATTCACCAGCATGCTTCTCAACAAACCGTAGGAGTGCACAATCAGTTCTAAGTTTTAATATTGGTGCACATTACAAAGCTATGCAAAACTTTATAAATAGTGTAAAACTGACTTTAGCACCAATGGACATGAGAACAGGTCAAGATTAAAAAATTTGTTGGACTGAATGTTTTGTAAATTGCCTGTTAACAATAGCTCACTTAGCAGTCCTAAATGGTGTTGTAACATAAGAGCATTTTTTTCCTCCTGTTCTTTGCCTTAGTTATTCATGATTGATGCATCATAGATCAATGAAAATCTATTGTGGCAAAGACTAAATGAAGCAAAAGCTGAAGAAGTCCTGATTTAGCTCTGTAGGAGACAAATCACATTCCTTTTTTGAAAACCGCGGGAGACAGATCTCCCATGTTGGCAATGCACTTTCCCAGTGAAGTCTGGCGTATCAACACCATTCTTTTGCTGTTTACAAGGAAATTGAGCAAGGGAAAATGATTTTCAATTTCAGCCTCCAGCCAGCTGTACTGTCAGACAATGAAGCGCGATGCTAAGTGCAGAAGAGCAGTTTGTCCGATAGACAGCAAGTCATTAAATATTTTTGCTCCAGAAAAGGTTTTATGTTGTCCTTGGGCTTTGGACAATAAGGTTTCTTCTCCTAAGCTGTATTACTGTGGGGAAAAACAAACAAACAAACAAAGCCGCAAAAATCCAAAGCACACAAACAAAAACCAGTATTCACCCTACTTGTATTTATTGTGAAAGGATGAAGCTCTCCCAGCTTTATAGAGCAGTGAGCCTCCAGGTGTAGAACAAATAATGGATGTTTCATTTCATTTCCTTCTCTTGTGCCTTCATGAAAGGAAACCCAGACATTGCCTTTAGCAATGTCGCTGCAGGATGTTGACCCTGAAAGCACAGAGCAAATTAGACAAGTGCATTGTTCCCATGTAATACTTGGATACAAACAGGAATTTCAGACTTTAGTTTCCATTCCCTATAAACATAACAGAAATCTTGTACCTCTATGGATTCACAGCAACAAGCTTTAAATATAGAATCATAGTTAGAATCATAGAATGATAAGGTTGGAAGGGACCTCAAATATCTACAGATAATAACTGAAAGAAATTCTTGAAGAGGAAGTATTTCCTTTTATTCCCTGTTTTATATGACAATGAGGATAAAGCAATCAGTATATCTGGAGTGAGCACACCATTTGCCGAAGGCTAGATATAAAAGATTCTTCATCTACGTGAAGCGAAGAACTAATAAAAACTCTTTGGAAAATGGAACTTCCTGATAGTAAAAGCTAAATAAACTGAATTTAAACTTCTTTAAAGGCTTCTAATGCGCAGGCATCTGAGATACTTGCACAGCCCTGTCCCAAAAGCATCTTTGTGTCTCACTATTTCTATGCTCTGGATTTCCTGTTCCTTCTAAATGGGATACTGCTCATGTCCTCATTCTGCAGGACGAGAAATAAAGGTCAAATATGACCCTTGCAGGTCACTAAAAATCTGGGACAGTGTAGAAAACAGAACTTACACATGGGTTTGAGTAAAAAAAATCATTCTGTGTTAAGTCTTCCTTGTCAGAAAAACATAAGTGAAATAAAGGTTTGTAGACTGTTGTTCATGAGGTTGTATCTACATGGAGGGAAAAGAAAGCCTTGAGGCTAGAGTACTGGTTGAGAATATGGTAAGTATTACTGATGGAAAAAAGAATTGATGGAATGCTGAATTACTGTACAGGCTTTCATGTGGTATGACTGTGCCTGTGCACATTTGTGGATCAAGTTATGGTTAGAGAAGAAAAAAAAGATCAAATTCTATTGCAATTGGACTAAGAGGTGTAATTAAAACAGCTGAATCATCAGATTCACTGCAACACAAATGTTGAAACGACTCAGGTTTGGTTTGTATCTTCCATTGCTTTTATATAATGAACATCCTGTTCTCTGCCTAATCCTACAAACGATGTACAACCAACCCTCACTTACCAGAAATGTCATTATCTCAATCAGGCTTGTGTTCAGCTTTAAATGAGATTTGTCTAACAGAACCATCTGCCTTCCCCAAGGCCACACAGCTCAGCAGGACTAAGGTGATTGGGACATACTGCTTCACTAGGAGTGATTTGTTCATATTTGGTCCAGCTGAACTCTGTGGCCTTGCACAATACCCATGAATTTTGTTCCTGCTCAACTTGGTGGTCATATTGTAGTTTCAGTAACCACTGGTTCAGAACTAGCAGGCCTTTTACACAGTTATTCTTCTCTACATATGCTGACAAATATTTGTTTGCATTGCACCTTATGTGCAAAATTATATCTGAAGTGTATGTAGCATTATGTTACAATATGAGTGATCCCAAACTTTGAGCACATTGTCTTCAGCAACATCAAAACCCAAAGAAATTGTTTGTGAGCAGCTTGAATAAAGGCAGAAAAGAGGAAGATAAAGATGCCATGTCAGATTTCTTCTTTTTTATTTTTCCAGATGACATTTAAATCCAGGTGACAAGAATTTAAATCCAGGTGACAAATATCACCAAAAGATACAGATTAAAATAATAAAATAAATGCAAGCACTGCCAGAGAGATAGCCAAGATTAAAGAAATAGTCATAGTGCGTGATGAATCAGAGAGCAAAGGCATGATGGTGTGCATCAGTAGGGGGTAGCCACGGGACAGCCCAGAGGGATGGGTGGGAAGAAGTGAGCTGGAACAGGAAAGGAAGAGAAATACTGATGAGGACAGTATGCAGTGGATGGGTGTCAGCTTCAGGGCAAGGGCAAAGGCAGGGGTGTCACAATACAGCAGATCAAAAAGGAGATTAATGGAAGTAAGTGAATGGTAGAGAAAAGGATTAATCAGTAATGGGGAATGAGTGTAGGGGACAAGGTGAGGGGAATAAAGCAGCCAGAAATAACCAACTTGCCACACTGGTACAGTGGACAGGAAGAAGTGAAGCCTGGGGGAGGCTAGAAAGGAGACAAAAGGCAGATGGACACTGCTCCATGGCAAACAAAGGACAGAAGATAATGCATACAGGAGACATGGGGAGGCAAATGCTCCTATTGCAGAGTTTATCTGGATCACAGCAAGTTACTAATTGCATTTAGAATTCTGGAAGCTGTTACAGGGAAAACAAGTGAGAGGTTCATAATCAGGGTAAACTAAATTCCCTAGAAAAAACTAAAAGAAGTAGTAGAGAGATGAAGCTAAGGGAGAAAAAAAAAAAAATGTGAACCCACGCAAACCACAAATCAGGAATAAAACCAATCCATCTGAAGACTGTAAGAACAGTAAGAAGAAATTACTGCAGACTTTTAAGTCTTCAAAAACATTCTTCCAGTCTTTTGGATATCTGAATTGTCAGTTATCAGATTTTCAATCTCTGAGTGTCTGGAATGATCAAGATTTTCTTTATTTGTAATGTCAGTTAATCTTGTGAAATGAAACTTGAATGTACAAGATGCTGAAACATTGTTTGCTCAGAATGACTCATTAACATCATAGAATAAATAAGCAGATAACTTTGCTAATTTGTTTCAAAGCCTTTGAACCTACTTTGTCCATAAACTCTGACTTCAGTGAGTATATACAACTCTCAATGACTGTCCCCATAGGACTGATACTAATTTACAACCAAAACCTGTTATAACTCCTATACTTGGGAACCAAGAATTTTTTCTTTCTCATCTTGACTGTTTGTGAGCTAAAATCCAAATGTTAATCCATGGATTACCCATGTCCGAACTGAAAAGTATTCTAAAGTACTCATTAAAATCTTAGGTGGCACTAACACCAACTTCATATTTACTTTCCTTTGCTTCCTAGTGTCACTCTAAGTGATTCAGTGATGAGAAGCACCAAGAAATGTAGTGAGTGTTAAGTGAACCTAAACCATTCTACGATTCTATTATTCTATGATTCACAAAAAGCCAGTTCTGAAAATGTAGTTTCAAATATCAACCAGCATCACCCCATATAACCTCTAAACCTGTCCCAAAAGGCTTGATGTTTTAAAAGACATCTACAGTACTAGGCAACAGTTTTAAAAACTTCATTGAATCAGAGTCTTTATAGAAACATAGAATGGTTTAGGTTGGAAGAGACCTCAAAGATCATCCAGTTCCAACCCCTTACCATAGACAGGGACACCTCCCACTAGAACAAGTCACTCAAGGCCTCATCCAACTTGGCCTTGAACACCTCCAAGAAGGGAGCAGCCACAACCTTCCTGGGCAACCTGTTCAAGTGTTTTACCACCCTCACTGAAAGAATTTCTTCCTAATATCTAGTTTAAATCTCCCCTCTTCCCAAAGAAAAACTGCATTGGAACATCAAGAGGAAATGTGACCAAAGTACGCTTTTAGAGGACTCGCTTCCTTATCCTGTCAGTCACTTTTGTATTTCATAGGAAAGCACAGGCTGTGTATTGGAAGGGCAGGTGTGAAAGCAATAATGTGATAGCAGACTTGATTGGGAAACATGGGGGGTCAATAAAAGGTTGGAGAAGGGGGATTTACATTTTTTTCCACAAGCAAGTGACAGCTGTTATGTCATGAGTCCTGACATACTTGTCCTGATCATGTTGTTTGTGTGCTATCTTCTTCCCTCACCTCACATCTGTTTTTTGTGTGTGCTGCATGCTTTCTGGGCAAAGCACTATCTTTCCCTGTGTCTGGAAAGAAACACAACATCTTTTTGACACTGGAGCAAGCTGCATAATGAAGAACATGATTAAAACTGATGAAGGATAAGGGGTCATCTTTCAAGTCTGCAAATTATTTACTATGATTCAGAGTCATGGATTCCTTTGGGCCACAGCTTTCTCTCTGAAGCTGATGCAAGAGTTATATTGTTGATATGACTAAAATTCAGGGTTGGGATGAAATTGGGGCCAAGATTTTGAAGTGCTAACCAACTGCTCTAAAGCCGAATTCTTTAAAATGCCACATGTTGGGCATAGGTGTTTGTCACTGAGTATTTGAAAGGTTTTAACTTTATTTAAGTTTTACCACTAATAATTATGATAAATGTTGTAATAGTATCTAATATTTATACACTGATTATTAACCTAAAATTTTATCCAAACTTTTTTTCCCAGGTCATAGAATCATAGAATGTCAGGGGATGGAGGTGACCTCAAAAGATCATCTGGTCCAGCCCCCCTGCAAGAGCAGATCACACTGGAATGCATCCAGACACTTCTTGAATATCTCCAGAGAGGGAGACTCCACAGCCTCCCTGGGCAGCCTGTTTCATACTCTGTCACCATCAGAGTGACAGAAATTCCTCCTCGGGTTCGCATGGAACCTCCTATGCCTCAGCTTCAAGCCACTGTCCCTTGTCCTGCCACTGGGCATAACGAAAGAGAGCCTGGCTCCAGCCTCCTGGCACTCACTCCTTACATATTTATAAACATTAATCAGGTCACCCCTCAGTCTCCTCCTCTCCAAGCAGCACAACGCCAGCTTCTTCAGTCTCTCCTCGTAAGAGAGATGTTCCATTCCCTTAATCATCTTTGTGGCTCTGCACTGGACTCTCTCAAGCAGCTTCCTGTCCTTCCTGAACTGGGGGGCCCACAACTGGACACAGCACTCCAGATGAGGCCTCACCAAGGCAGAGTAGAGTGGCAGGAGAACCTCCCTCGACCTACTAACCACAGTGATTCTAATACACCCCAGAATGGCACTGGGCCTCCAATGAGAACACTGCTGGCTCACGGCCATCTTTCCATCCACTAAGATAGAGTCAGAGTTTGATTTACGAAGTTGTCCAATAAGAAGCTTTTCAAAAGCACTTACAGTTTTTGTAACACTCCAGGTCATGGTTCCTACTTGTTTGAATGTTCAATCAGGTCTGCTGATGTCTGTTAGTCACAAACGCAGAAGGAAGAGGGGTTGTGGAGTCTCCCTCTCTGGAGATATTCCAAACCTGCCTGGATGTGTTCCTGTGTGATCTGGTATAGGTGATCCTGCTCTGGCAGGGGGGTTGGACTGGATGATCTTTCGAGGTGCCTTCCAGCCCCTGACATTCTGTGACTCTGTCAATGTTGCTTCAATATTGACTTTAAAAAGTCGCACTAGGATCAAGATGACGATAGAGCTTTGATAGTACGTATCCAAAATTATGTCAGCAAGAAGTTCTGACACCCATTGGGAACCTTATCCTCATCCTCCTTGAGTCCACCAAGGTCAAGAGCAAGACAGCAGTCATGTATCAGCAATGTGCAACACAAGGGTCTCTCTGAAGCAGTGCAGTGTCTGCTAGAGTGACTTAATGCTGCATGCTGCGCTGCAAGCTTCCTAACTGATCCCATGTGCTCAAGGGGTGTTCAGATCACCACAGGAGTATTTGTAGGATCAAGTCTGCCATGTAGGGTGAGAGAAAATGCCTGTGTAACCTTTACAACACACCTTATCTCCAGGTGTGCAGTACCAAAGGAACTTATTTCATTAAGCTAAAGAAATAGACTATCAATGGACAACAGCAGAAGAGTCTTTATTTTCAGGGTCTTTCTTATAGCCTTTGAAGAACTGTTGAAAGGTTACATTTACAATGTCTGACAACTGGGTTTTCCCTGTATCTTTAAGTTCCTTAAAGACTTGACCCCTCCACCAAACGAAACCAGAAGATAATTTCCTTTGTGCTATCACATCTCCATATGGCTGTAATCTAGACTGACTTCTGAGTGTAAGAGCCAAGCATTTACACAACACCAAGTAGACTGTTATTCTGACTGCAGGTTTGTCTATGTAGTATTGCAAGATCCACAGTAATGGGAGCTAGGGATTTCTTCTTGGGTAGCTTTGCCTGTGGTCTGTATTCTGAGTCTCATTCACTATTTCGCTGTCTCATTCAAGTAAGCTTTCAACTGATGGCTCTTCAGAGAGAGGGGCTCTTCCTTTACACCAGTCTGCAGATGATTGTCATCACCAACGGCATTTGTGAAGCTGCCCAAATAGTTGGGTGAATAATGTACCAGAAAGAGAACACAGGAAACGAATAATTTCTTTGATTTATATGATGGCAGCAAGGCCATTTTCTTCGAAGCTGTGAGTCAGAGTGATTAAAGGTTGATTGGTGACTGAGATGAAGCATGCAGTATGATGTGGGGCCTTTTCCACAGAGCCCTATAAATTTGAACTGGAAGAGGCATGCAGGGGTGGGGTGTGAGCTAACCTCAGCAGTGCATGTCAGCCCCACAGGAGCCGGAGTGAGATCCTACCTCCGGGCTTCACAGAGCTTTTATTGCACACCAAAGGCCTAACCTCACTTTCATTACAGTCAGTGGGAGTTTTGCCATTGGCTTTCTTGAAACAAGGCTTGACGTGAGTGGAGCAAACAATGGGAAAACAGAAGCCAAGTCCCAGGCTGTGGAGCCCATGGCAAGTTTCCATGGCTTTAACTGGCATCCAGTCTTGGTCTCCTAAGGGAATAACATTCACTGTACCTGTTCTTCATGTGCAAAGTACAGTTTTTATAAGTACAACCATACATATATATATATATAAAGCATTTTATATATGTATGTATGTATACATGCTATTTTTTTCTCTTCAAAGCAAAGATAATATCTGTGAGCTAACATTTCTCACAGTGCCTTAAGATTTTCTGATATCTAATTCCCATCCTGAATGTCAAATCTTCATTATCGTTCGTTTTAAGTGGCACACAGAATTTCCCGACTGGTCTACCTGCTTCAAAGAGACTCTGCTTGAAAAATCCCCTCCCCCAAAAAAGGGCATAAACAAAACAGAAATAAGGTAAGAGAGAGAAAAATACAGAAATGCTGATTGTTTCCAAGTGCTTCCCCAATCTTAGAAATATTTAAGGTCTTAGAAGATTTATAACCCTCAGGATTTACATAAAAGGAACTAAGTATATCTGTAAAATCAGAAGCAAAGGAAAACTGCTCTACAAGTTATGTCACAATTGATAATCTTCTATTTTCTAAAATGTTGAAAGTACTCAGTTCACACAATGTGTATAGTATACATACATATATATATATATATGCATGTGTGTTATTAAAGACTAAAGCTAAATTGCAGTGTAGTTAAGGTCCTATGGTTCTGTTTTAGATCAGTGTGAGAAATGGAGTCACTGAAGACAGTACCATCCTACTCTTAAGGAAGTGGAAGGTGATGAAATTACGCTGTGGAGAGGACGAAATTGCTGGAGAGTTCTTATTTTAATGGAAACTAACAGAGAAATCTACCAGAAATTAATTTACACTTGAGTTAGGAATTCAAAGTGAGGTTCAGGAAAAATCACAGAATTAATCAGGTTAGAAAAGACCTTTGAGATCATCAAGTCCAACCCACAATGTATCACAGTATCACCAAGGTTGGAAGAGACCTCAAAGATCATAAAGTCCAACATGTTACCATAGACCTCAAGACTAGACCATGGCACCAAGTGCCACATCCAAACCTGCCTTGAACACCTCCAGGGACGGTGACTCCACCACCTCCCTGGGCAGCCCATTCCAGTAGGGAATGACTCTCTCAGTGAAGAACTTTCTCCTCACCTTGAGCCTAAACTTCCCCTGGCACAGCTTGAGACTGTGACCTCTTGTTCTGGTGCTGGTTGCCTGAGAGAAGAAAGCAACCTCCTCCTGGCCACAACCACTTTTCACGTAGTTGTAGACAGCAATAAGGTCTCCCCTGAGCCTCCTCTTCACCAGACTAAACAATGCCAGTTCCCTCAGCCTCTCCTCATAGGGTTTGTGCTTGAGGCCTCTCACCAGCCTCAGTGCCCTTCTCTGGACACATTCAAGTACCTCAATGTCCTTCTTAAATTGAGGGGCCCAGAACTGGACACAGTACTCAAGGTGTGGCCTTAACCAGTGCAGAGTACGGGGGGAGAATGACCTCCCTGCTCCTGCTGGCCACACTATTCCTGCACGTAAAAATTTATTGTCACCTTTTGAGCAGTGCCCAAGCATGGTCTCCTTGTGCATAAGCAGCATCAAGTATTTAAATTTAGCTCCAGTATCATCAGCCAGCAATAGCCTTTGCAGTGCACACAGCTCCACATATCTGGCTCTACGTGGTCATTTAATTCCAGAAGCTCTTGGGTGAGGGCTGTGCCATCCAAGGGGCAGCCACAATGCTCATTGCCAAGGTCGGAGTAACCCTGGCCAGTCACAGAGGAGGTCAGGGTTACTCACTGCCTTAGACAAATCTCAGACCTGTTTCATAAAAACTCTTGGCACCTCAGCTATGTCTAAAAACATGGTTTTGTGGCTATAAATGTTATGGTGGCCTTCATCCATATACATAGTTCTGACAATACATTGACTTCATAGCTTACCTTATTTGACTGCATGTTTTCAGAAGCTATGGCACCTCATTGTTTTCAAGAGCATTTACTGTAATCTGAAGTCAGGTCAGAGAGCCTGCCAGGCCTGTTTGGAGCAGAGTTGTATGCTTTGGACTTCAGTTCATGGAGCTATTTACACTTCCAAAATTGGTTGCATCAAGCTGTGTTGCAACACTTTGAAACATGCCACATCAGGGTTTTTTTTTTTTTTAATTCTGCCCTCAGTTTCTGTCTTCTCTACATCTCCCAGAGAACAGTGAATTATTCATCAAGATTTGAAATTAGTTTCCAAACTTTGGCTTTCACAGTTTATGAAGCAATCTTTCTTTTGCCTAGAGTCATTCACAGGGAGTTTATATTTACTGTGGTCTTGGGATTTATCTCAGAACTCATCAGTTGACATTCAACCTTCACAGCTCTCCTGACCTTGCAGTTACAACCTTACATCAGGTAGCTAGGTATTTGACCCACTTTCCTGAGTGGCACAGTACCAGATTTAACTCGTGAGCCTTTGGATACCTTATTCCATATTTAACTTAGCTCTAGTTATAGCCTCCCAGTTATTCTACTGAAAATCTATGAATACAATCTAAATAAAGTGAGGGAAAATGATAGCAAAATCCCTCTTTCCCAGAATACTACCAGCAGTGAGTGCCTCTGCTATTCTTCATGGTTTCCAGCAGTAGTTTCTGGCATAGGACTACTTATGGGGTGTGACATTTCAGACTATGGGAAAGAGAAAGTAAATTCTCTTGGGTTGAATCATCATAGCTGGAAACACAACCAATGTCCAATTTACATGAACTGCCTTCATAAATCTGAATTACACATTGTATAAAGGGACAGTCATTCAGTATATGCTGGTTGAAAAGTATAAAGGAAGTAAGGAGGGGGTCCAAACGGAAAGCTGTGATCTAGATAAAAAGAAATGGCACATTTGTTGTTTCTGACTAGTTTCATTTTTTGGTAACATAAATGAACACAAGACCTTTATCTGAGCCATGCCTCTCAGACAGTACATTGCCAGCAGGGTCAGCTGGTTACACAGACTTTGCCCACACAAGAGTTCCCACTGAAGACAAATGTCGGATCAGACGAAAAGCATGCCTTGGTTGCACGAGCCACTGTACCTGCCAGGTGGTTTTAAATGCATGTGTAACCAAGAGAGTTTTGCTTGTGGAATACCACATGCAAACCAGGAGAAGTCAGCTGCTGGGAAAAGTAGGTGTCTTTTGTTGCATCTTTCCTCTTACAGGAAAATAAAAATCATTATTCCTGCCCTCTTACAAGAAAACTTAATAAATAATTCAGTCTTTCTTTTGTTTTCATTTGCATAAAGCCCTAAATCCCACATATCCCATTTTCCTATACTACAGAGTACCACATTGAATATCATTAAAACAATGGTGAATGCATATGGGTTGCTTAATACTTCCACAGGATCCACTCTTCTGGTAGCATCTCCCTGTGGTGCCAAGGAAGGTGACAATTTACTACACAAAGAGCAGTATCACCTTGAATGAACATCCATGTGCATCATCCAGAAGAAAAACTGTTTCCCCTAAGTCCTGATAGTCTCATTTTAACAAGGACCTAATTTCATAACACTTCTAGAAATCTGCAGTATTGCCATTTAATTATTCTCAAAGATTAGGCCCTGATCCTGCAAGCTCGAACACCATCACACACACTGCTTAATTCTGTTATGATCTTCTGAGATCATAAGCACTTCTGACTGAGTATTCAGCTTTCCATGAAATCAGTGAGCTGTTAGAAGCCCAAACAGGAGTTGGAAACTTGAGTGCCTGTCTGAATTTGAGCCAAGTACCTTCCATACAGCATTAAGTAACATGACTAAATATCCAGTCTCAGCAAAAGGCTATGGCACAAAAGCATGGTGGCCCTGGCAGTCTGGCTGCTGCAAGCCACTGGAAATGAGAATATATGCTAGGAAGGTATCACTGCACCCAGGCTCCATTCAGACACTCTTCCAAAATGTCCACTATTGACAGTGTCAGAGGAAGAATACTGAGATTAAAGGACATCTTACATGTTTGATGTGGAAACAGTTCCTCTGTTCTCATATTACAGAATCACACATTCACAGAAACATCCAGGTTGGAAAAGCACCTCAGGATCACCAAGTCCAACCTGGAACCCTACTCTACAAGATTCAACTTAAACCATATCCCCAAGCACCACATTCAAGTGACCCTTAAACACATCCAAGGTTGGTGACTCAACCCCTTCCCTGGACAGCTCATTCCAGTGCCTGACCACTCTTGCCGTGAAACACTTTTTCCTAAAGTCCAATCTAAACCTACTCAGTCTCAGCTTGAGTCCATTGCCCCTTGTTCTGCCCTCAAATTAGCTGTGAGAAGAGACCAGCTCCAGTCTCTCCACAACTTACTTTCAGGTAGTTGTAGATAGCAATGAGGTCTCCCCTCAGCTTCCTCCAGCTCCCTCAGTTGCTCTTCATAAGATTTATTCTCTAGGCCCTTTCCAGCTTCCTTGCCCTCCTTTGGACCTGCTCCAGTACCTCCACATCTCTCTTGCATTGCGGTGCCCAGAACTGAACACAACAATCGAGGTGTGGCCTTATCAAAGCCCAGTACAAGAGGACAATCACCTTCCTACTCCTGGGATGACAATCACCAGAAACATGAATTAAAACTTCTAATTTCATCACAAGATTAAATTTGATGTACTTGTAGCCCTCTTGTTTTTTTTTTCTTATCTTTTTTTTTTCTTTTCTTTTTTTTCCTTCTTCTCAAAGAGTCTGCTCTAAGTATCACCCTCATTCATTTCTCCAGTAGACTTTGGCAATTTTTTAATGTGCTAATATCTCTCTGTGCAAAACTTTTGCCCTTTTCTTTATGAATAGGTCATTAATGTTTACAAAATATGGATAAGGCTTCTTTTCAAGGGCCAAGTCTGCCTACTTTGTAATTTCTGAGGTGCAAAGCTATGAATGGTCTATTGTGAAAAACTGCTTAGAGAGACTTTGCAAATACAAATAAAATGAAGTAT
>VWYK01125304.1:0-17608 GCA_013399775.1 Semnornis frantzii | reverse complement strand
ATATATATATATATATTAAGACTGTATCTTATATGTGGGCAGGGCCTCTTGTGTGAGCAATCTGTTGTCCTCTTGAAAATCCTGCAGAACTTCTTTTTGGGATGCTGCAAATAAATGCTAAGGTAGGGGGAGGAATCTCAGCTAAATGGAAACAGGCTCCTTGTGACAAAGGTGGTAGGCTGCTCTGAGCTGGCAATTTTATCTCACTTATCCTCCCTAGGGAGGAGCAAGTAGTCTTACCTGCTGCTTTCCCATCCCTTATCAGCAGCATCTGGCATTATCATGTTTGTTATATCTTCTCCTTAGCGTTGACACGAGAGGACATCTCCCAGGGTTGTTGACAGGATAAAAAGTAGGAAATTAACAAAGCCTCAACACACGAATCTCTGTGACTCTTTCTAGTCTGAACACCAGCTCCACTGTGTCCTGGAGCAGTAAGAATGATGGTGACCACACTGCCTACTTGTGCATGAATTTCTCCTCATTGGGAGGATGCAGTGGAGTGGGCTGCTCAGTGCAGTGGTGGAATATCTATTCCTGTAGGGATTTAAAAGGTATGTAGATGTAGTGCTGAGGGACTTGGTTTAGTGGTGGACTTGGTAGTGTTGGTTAATGGTTGGGAGATCATAAATGTCTCTTCCAACCAAAATGATCTTGCAATTCTATGCAAACTCTCTCATGCTTTAACATCACTGGCAATAATTAGAGGCTAGTGGCCAGATGAATAAGGAACAATGATTTTTTTTTCTTTCTTGTATGGGAGCCTGCTGAGAGCACATCTATTCCTTTCCAGCCTGAGTGTGCATGTGAGGAGTGGTGTGCTGGGGTAACGGAGGTATAGAAGGGCTACAGCTTGATTACATGACCCCTTTCTGTGCTTACTGAGTCTCAATTGGAAACAGCTCCCCACAGTGGCTCTGCTTCAAACCCTTCTGCTTGTAGCTGACTGCATCCCAGTGGGAGGGCCTGACCTTCCAGAAGAGGCAGCTACAAGCTGACCTGAGTTAATAACCTTCCCTCCTTTGCCCCTCCTGAAGCTGTATTGCTCCCTGGAAGAGCAGCATTACTGCTGTGAATTCCTTTCTCCCCCACTACACTGGTGAAATGCCCTTTGTAATGCTCTAAGCTTTTGTTTTTTGCATGAGCTGAGTTGGGGTGAACTTGGTGAGGCTGCCAGAACGTCATGAATAAGTTAAGAGGAAAGCTGCGCTCGGGGCACACAGAGGCAAAGAAAGCAGGCTTGGTGCTCAATCAGCCAGGTGAGTGTCTGTAGAGTGGTGTTTTATATTCTTCTTAGATGATTGGTTGAGAATTGGATCTTTCCCATCTTGAAGAATCTTCACTGATCCCAAGTTTCTGTATGTCATGGCTGCCTTCAAATAAGTGGACTGCAAATCTCTTTGATCTCACCTATAATTGTTTTAGTGAATTATCCAAACAGTCCAAGGTCTTGAATTACAGAATTGTTAAGGTTGGAGAAGACCTGCCAGATCATCAAGTTCAACCATCAACCCAGAACAATGACTTACATTAAACAGAGTCCCAGAGTGC
The DNA here is from genome assembly GCA_013399775.1 of Semnornis frantzii. Taxonomy (NCBI): domain Eukaryota; kingdom Metazoa; phylum Chordata; class Aves; order Piciformes; family Ramphastidae; genus Semnornis; species Semnornis frantzii. The sequence continues at coordinate 16,057 of VWYK01125304.1, read as the reverse complement.
CATGTCCACATGTCGGTTGGTGGTTGTTTTTCAGATTTCCGGGGATGGTGACTCCACCACATCCCTGGGCAGCCTGTTTCAAAGCCTGACTACTTTTTCAGAAAAGAAATTTCTCTTCATTTCCAACTTAAACCTTTCCTGGTACAGCTTGGGGCCATTTCCCTCTCATTATATCACTTGAGAAAAGAGGTCAACTGCTACCTTGCTGCACTCTCCTTTCAGGAAGTTGTAGAGAACAACCTCAGCCTCCTCTTCTCCAGACTAAGCAATCTCAGTTCCTTCAGCCACTCCTTTATAAGCCTCATTCTCTAGACATTTGTGTCTGATTTCTTGCCTCGAATACAACATTGTCAGCCCTGAGAATTAGTAATGGAATTTTGTGGCTCGTCAACTCTCCTCCTAGAGTCTCTGGTTTTCCTGTTACAAAACAGATAAAACTTTAAAGGCCAGAGTAGACAATGTGGTCGTCTCATCCTACTGCCTCAACTAACCCAATGTGCATGGCCCTGTGACTATTTCTGTTTCTTAAGAAATCTGCAAGATTGAGACAAAATTTCTCTCTTTGCAAAGGAATACCTCAAATGAAAAGCCTTCTTTCTCTTTGAGAACTTTTCTGGTCTCCTGCTCATGTTTGAACTTTCCGATTTCTGAAGACCAAGATTCCTTGGTCTCAAGCCTGTCTCTGTGCTGAGGGACAGCTACACTTTGCTCTCGGCTTCTGATATGTAATTTGTTATATCTCCCCTTTACAGTGCGGACATGAGAGGACATCTCCTAGGGTTGTTGACAGGATAAAAAGTAGGAAATTAGCAAAACCTCAACGCACAAGTCTCTGTGACTCTCTCCTTTACAGTCTGAATACCAGCTCCACTGTGTCTTGGAGCAGTAAGAACAGTGAAGGTGACCACACTCCTCCCTACTGCATCAATATCTACTCCTCTGCAGGAGAGGTTGAGTCTCCATCCCTGCAGCAGTGTAGATGTGATGCTGAGGGACATGATTTAGTGGTGACCTAACAGTGCTGGGTTAACAGTTGGATTTGATGATCCCAGAGGTCTATGGTCCTCTCTGGAGTACAGACATGAAATCCTAGAGTGTCAAAAGGACTTCACTGCTCTGTGTTAGAAGAGCAGGTCACCCCAAGCCAGCAAACAGAGAAGATTATATCTCTCTGCACAAAACTGGTGAGACCAGGATCACCAAACACCAGTTTTTTGCAAGGTGCTGCAGAGTAACATAATCAGATGAGGGTCTACAGACAGCAACCCCCAAACTCACAGGTTTTGCTGCAATGGGAAGTGACTCAGCCTTGGGCTGATGTGTGACAACCAGTGGTCATGAAGCAGGACACCATTAATGGCACTTAAAAATTACCTCTTTGGTCACATCCTAAAGAGCAGCAGAAGCTGGGCATTAAGCATGTCTTGCCTGTAAGTGCCTCCACCAGGACTATTAGACAGAGAACCATTGCATAAAGCAGACATGTTTGAAGGGATTTGTTAGCAGAGATACTGCAATGCGTGCTCCTCCTGCTGCCTCCTCTGCTTTTGTTCTGAAGGCAACAGTTGCTTTTCTGGGTTTGCTTTAGTTTAGTTTTTTTTTTAAGTGCTTTTCTGATGGCTGCTTTAGATTTTGTTCTGCCTTGTGGAGAAGCTGACTCAGCAGTTCAGCTCCCAGCCACTGCTCAGAGGAATTTGCACTGGCTTTGTTTATTATTTTGAGCACAACCAGTTGTGCTTGGCTATTAATTGACAAGCAGGAAATGTCTCCTGGACTTTTGAGATCAATGAGCTCATTGCTGAGATTTTGCTGTCCAGGAGGGGAAACTCATGAGAAACTTGGGTTTGAGTGATTAACAGTCAAAATATATTTTTAGTGTAAATGCATCTCTTGATACTTGAGGTATCAGGAGGAGGACCTGGGTGTGCTGGTGGACAAGTTCATCATAAATCACCAATTTGCCCTCGTGGCAAATAACGCAAATGGTCTCATGGAGTCTGTTAAGAGTGTGGGAAACAGGTCAAGGGAGATTCTCCACCTGTACTCTGCCCTCGGGTAGTGGGTCCAGTTTTGGGCTCCCTAGTTTGAGAGACAGGGAACTAGGTGAGAGAGTCATGAAGGTGCTGAGGGGAGTGGAGCATGCCTTTTACAAGGAGATACTGAGAGACCTGGAGCTCTTCAGATTGGCAAAGAGAAGGCTGAGAGGGGATCTCCTTAGTGCTGATCAGTGTCTAAAGGGTGGAGGTCATGAGAATGAGTCTGGGCTTTCTTCATTAATAGCCTATGATAGGGCAATGGGTACAAACTAGAAGACAGGAGGTTTCACTTGTAGTTAAAGAAAAGCTTCTTTCCTGTGAGGATACCAGAGCACTGGAACAGACTGCCCAGAATGGTTCTGGAGTCATCTTTGTAGACTTCCAAAACCCTCCTGGACATGTTCCTGTGCAGCTCGATCTGGCCAAATGTCCTTTAGCAAGGAGCTTAGACTAAATGATTTCTGGAGTTTCCTTTCAACCCCTATCATTCTGTGTGGTGTCAAACAGGATCATTTTGATTGGAAGAGACCTTTAAGATCATCAGGTCCAACTGATTACTGAATGGTGGTCATATTTTAAATAGTTTATATTTTTTTTTCTCATAGGCATACCCACCTACGAAAACTACATTTGGGATGTACACCAAACGTGGCTGTGTGAGTGATGTAGCTCTATAATTACACCTACAGAGGAAGGGATCTGTCTGTATTTATTTTTAAGTATCCTATATATATGTGTGTATTTAAAGGAAGATTTTTACACAGATGGAATCTTTTTTAAGTCACATTTCAATAATAATTAGAGTTTAATTATGTTGTGGCAGTTCTATTTTATCTTATTTTGTTTTAGCTGCCTCTAATAACTGCTAATTTTCCAACTGGAAAGGTCATGGCACAGATGGGAATAAACACATCATAAACTGGATGTAGTAAATAAATCCACTCCCTGGTAGAAGCAGCATTGAGCACAGTGAGGGTGCAAGAACTGGAGAAACAAGCTTGTCACTAATCCCAAGCACAAATACAGGCTTGGAGAGGAGTGGCTTGAGAGCAGTCTTGAAGAGAAAGGTCTTACAGGTGTTGGTTGATGAAACCAACTCAACATGAACCAGTAGTGTACATTTGCAGCCCAGAAAGCCAACTCTTTCCTGGGCTGCCTCAAAAGAAGTGTGACCAGCAGGGTGAGTGGGGTGATTCTTCTCTACTCTGCCCTTGAGAGACCCCACCTGCGGTATTACATCCAGGTGTGGTGTCTGCAACACAAGAAGGACATCACATTTTTGAAGCTCATCCAGAGGGCAACCATGAAGATGATCAGAGGGCTGGAGCACCTGCCCTATGGGGATGGGCTGTGAGAGTTGGGGCTGTTCAGCCTGGGGGAGACCAGGCTCTGGAGAGACCTGGTAGGGCCCCTTCAGGTACTGAAAAACCCCTGTAAGAGAACTGGGCAGGGACTCTTTACAAAAGCCTGTTGTAATGGGACAAGAGGGAATGGCATGAAGCTGTAAGAGACTGGATATCAGGAAGAGATTCTTTACAATGAGCATGGTGAGACCCTGGAACAGGTTGCTGAAGGAGGCTGTGGATGCCCCCTTCCTGGAGGTATTCAAGGCCAGGTTGGACAGGGCTTTGAGCAACCTGATCTGGTGGAAAGTATCCCTACCCATGGCAGGGGGTTTAAAACTAGATGGTCTTTAAGGGCTCTTCCAACTCAAACCATTTTATGTTTCTGATGTTCTTATGATAGGAATTAGTGGCAATTGTGTAATGGAAGATCAAACCACAGTAACTGTACCAAAGTGTCTTTAATGTGGGATTAAACTCCTAGTAAGTGCAGTAGAACTACAGTCCCCTTTCCGTAAGATGTGACACATTGTTAGTCTCTGATCCCGCCTCGACTAGCTCTACTGGTGCCTTTAGTTTTGATTTGTAGAGTTGCATCATCCATTCCTATCCTCCTTACTGTTGTGTTTGAATATTATGTGTCTGCTGAGATTTTTCCCAAGCTTATTGTATGGATTTGGGATGCACTGGAGGGGAAATCAATCTGCATCTAGCCCACTTCCTCTGCCATAAAACTCCAGCTCTAATTGCTTTTGGAGATAGGAGACAAGCCTTGGATGGGCTTAACATTCCCAAAATCTTGCTCTAAAACTTGCAAGTGAGACAATTCAGTTTTGTTTTATTTTAGACTCTAGTTTGGAGAAAATTTGATAGCCCACAGAGGGTTGGACCTAAGCAGCTGCATGGTGCAGGAAAAATCAAAGCGAGTCTTTGACATATACTTCCAGGGATGAAGCCTGTGACTGAGGAGAGGGTTGAGCTCACGGAGGAGCTGATAGTTGTGCCAAGGATTAACTGGAGAGAGAAGGTAATCCCAAGCTGACATGTGGGATAGCCCGAACTTGTGGGGCGGAAAGCCCATCTCAAAGTGAAGGATTTGACTCCTGAGGTGCCAACACCTTCACAGCAGAGCAGCTTATTTTGGATGTGTGTCTGGCCTGCATGAAGCAGTTGTGTTGATTTTAATTGAATGGGTAAAATCCTAGTTCCATTGTAATTGGTGTCAGAGTGGACAGCACTGGGGAGATTTGCCTGTGCTGGAAGAGAGGTGATTTGCAGGTTGTGGTGGAGTAAGCCACCATTTTTCAGAAGGGCATTTGTGGGAGGAGGAGTATGGATTTTTCTTCCTCACCTGTTTCCATCCTGCTTTCTACACCACTGCTCACATCTCAGTTAGCTCTACTATGGTGTTGGGAATTTCTTTTTTATTCCCCTTCAAACTCCACCCCACCAACTGTGCTGGCTCCTGAGGAAATAAAGCATGGCCTGACACATTTGTGTCTGCAGATCTCCTCATGCATGGCTGGGCTTCTCACACCTACCTGCTGGAAAGAGCAGACGTGGGAACAGCTTTGTTTGCTGCTTGGCTCCCTCTGCTTGTGGAATGCGATCCCACTCCAAGCCCTTTGAGGTGTCATATTGGTGTGAGACAGGGAAGATCTTTGCTTCAAGACAGGGCAATGGGACAGGAGGAGATTTGGCATAGCGTTTCAGGGGCTACTGGTTGAACTAGTTGCTTGAACACAATTTTGGTCCGTCAAGGGTGTTTCTGCAGGTCACATAGAGTTGCCCTAACTCTATTCTCTGAACTCGTCCAGCCCACGCATATGTGATCAAACTTTGTCACACTTGATTCATCATCTCATCACCTGACTTGGTTGATGGAGTGGTTGGATGTCTCTTTGGACAACAGCAGCATCTTTCTGACTCTCGTGTCTGGTCTTATCTCAATGTTATGTAAGTAATACCTTAACACTGTCTTAAGGGACCTTTTTCATGCAAAAAACCTCCTGGACTTATCCAGGATGATGATGTGGGCTTTGAGCAGGTGGGAGGCAGTGTAGTAGGAACTCTTGAGCATCCCATCAGGGGAACCCTGACTCCTGACCCTTCATCCTCTCCCTTGTAGGGTTAATTGTAATTAAATTGTAATTAAATTGTTAATTAAATAGTAGGGTTTGGAGGGGACCTCTAGAGGTAATCTAATCCAATGGTCCTGTTTACACAAGTATGCCTAGATCCAGTTGCATGGGAACACCATCAGGTGGATTTGGAAAGTCTCCAGACACTCCATAATCTCTCTGGACAGTCTGTTTCAGTGCGCCAACACCCTTGCAGAAAAGAAGTTTCTCCTGAAGTTCAAGTGAAACCTCCTGTGGTGTAGTTTATAACCGTTGCCCCTTGTCTGGGCAACACTGAAAAAAGTCCAGCCCTATCCTCATGACCTCTGCCCTCTAGATATTTACACATTGATAAAATCTTCTCTTTTGGAAGCTGAGGAGCCATAGCCTCTCATCTTAAGGGAGATACTTTGCTCCTCTCACCATCTTTGTGGCCTTCTGTTGGACTCTATCCAGTAGTTCCCTGTCCCTTTTGAACTGGAGTGTCCAGGATGGGACTCAGTACTCCAGACGTGGGCTGACTAGGGCAGAGTAGAGGGGGAGGGGAACCTCCCTTGACCTGCTGACCACAGTTTTCAATGCATGTGTCGTTGTTTGAAAACACAGGTGAACAGCAAGCGAGGCGCTGTGACTAGCGGCATTCCTGTGTCCTGAGTTTGCACCGTTGGTTTACTTTGGTAATCCATCCCAAGAGCAGCATTTAAAATTAATTCAGTTACAGGGACTTCATCATTCATTTATGAGGGAGATTTATAAAGAGTTGCACACAGAGAACATCTCTGTGTTCACTCACTATGAATGGAGTTTGTTTCTGGCTGGGTACTGGTGCTTGTGGTGTCTCCTGGCCTGTGGTGGGCATCTCCTGGGGTATTCAGACTCAAGTGCCTGTTCAGTGGCAATGTTCATGTAGAATGAGATGTGATGTTCCTGGATCAAAGTCAAGTCACATACTTAGGGCAGCACAGTGCAGGGATCCTTCATGGGTATGCAAAGGCATATCTCTGCAGTCACCGGTAAATCTCATCTCTTGTATGTGCCCTTGAGTGACAGACTCAAATTTTCTTTGTCTTTCCGGCTAGCATTGTGACCAAAGAAATGCTTTTTCTGACTTTCTTAGAGGAATAAATTCAACCTCCTGTGGGTTTTAGCTTTCTCTCCTTGTTCTTGCTGACTTTCTGTGCTTCAGCCCTTCTGTTCTCATAGTGGGAAGCTCCTTGGTGGGGTAAACTGCCTTGGGTTCGACAGTGCTGGCCACATCCTTGGGCAAGGTGAAAATATCCCTAATTGCTCCATTTAATGGGAATGGGCATGCTTTGGACACACAGAAAGTGAGGGAAGTGATCTGATCATCCTCTCCACCCACAAGAGGAACAGAGTGATCATCAGAGCAAGAGTTCTTCTCACTCTTCTTTGTCTTCTATGTCCACACTGAGTCTGTAGTAGTCATGTTTGTTACCTAGATCAGCAGGAGCTTTTTCCATGCTATGATAAGGGCTCATAGCATTCAACCAGCTGAAATATGCATCTTCAACTTTCTAGATGTAAGTAAGAGAACTTCTCTAGTTTTGTACTTCAGTGAGGCTGAATTTTCTGGGCTGTGGGGAACTTTCCTGTTTGCATAAGTCTGGCTGGCACCCTGAGAAACTGGGTAAATGTGTTTCGTGAGTCAAGGTATACCAAATGTCAACTGACCAGCCACATTACCTCATGAGCAAAGCTACCTATAAAAACGACTTAACTGTTTTGTCCCACATTCACTTCCCTTGTGGCTGGTTGAGGTTCTCTATTAACCCTTCTAGCTCCACGCAGTCTCCCAGGTAAAGGATACGGAGTAGATTGCTGAGCCCAGCTTACGGTGGGAACTGCTGGCATTCCATGTCTCCTAGAAATTACCTGGCAGGGAGCTACTCCTGGACTCTGTCATTTTCTGTCCTTATATCTGAGTTGAAACACATTTTGACAGGCCTAGTGATGCAGATAATAACTCACTGCTCTCAACTGTTGCATCCCTTGACCCCAGTTAGAATGTGGTGCATGTAGAAGTGTCAGCTCCTTGCTTTCTCTTTACTCTCCATTCTCCTGACCAAAATTCCTGTTGTAAAGATGACATCTGAATCCTTCACGGGGTGGAAATAATTTCTGACCAAATAGAATATTTCTTTTCAACAGCTGGTGACCTCATAGCTGAAGCTCTGGAGGTATGACTAAGGGAGTCTGTGGAATATTTCTGTGGTATTCAGAACCACCCAAGACTGGGATTGTTTGGTCTTCAGAAGAGGAGGCTGAGGGGAGACCTCATTGACCTCTACAACTACCTCAAAGGAGACTGAAACAAGGTGGGCCTCAGTCTCTTCTTGCATGCAGCAAGTGACAGGACAAGATTAAATTGTCTCAACTTGTGCCAAGGGAGACTGTGGTTGGATATTAGGAAAACTTTCTTCACAGAAATAGTTGCCAGCTATTGGAATAGGCTGCCCAGGGAGGTGGTGGGACACTGTCCCTGAAGGTATTTAAAAGGTGAGTGGACATGGTGCTTACAGATGTGATTTAGTGGTAGCAGCTTAGCAGTGGTGATGGGATTGTGAGACCTAGGCAAGGCATTGGACTTTGTGATCTCAAAGGTCTCTTCCCATCTCAACTGGTCTATGATTCTATAAGATTGCACCTATTCCTTCATTACTCTGTATTCCTGCTTTTCATGCTCAGGATCCATTGGTAGCTCCCCTTCCTGGGACTTACTGGATTGCAATGTCCTTGTGTAATCTGTTCCCTGTGTGGTCAGAACTGGTGAGGCCACATCTCTGCAATTGTGCTCAGTTTTGGTGCTCTCACTACAGGAAAGACGCGAATGTGCTGGAGCAGGTCCAGAGAAGGGTAATGAGCCAGTCTGGGGAGCAAGTCTTGTGAGAAGCAGCTGAGGGAGCTGTGACTGTTTTGGCTGGAGAAAAAAGAGCACAGGGGAGACCTTCTTGCTCTCTACAACTCTCTGAAAGGAGTTTGAAGCATCTCTTTTCTCCAGTACCAAGTGATAGAATGATAGGAAGTGGCCTCAAATTAGAGCAAGTGAAATTTGGGTTGAACATTGGAAGGAACATCTTCACTGAAAGGGTTCTCAAACACTGGAAGAGGTCCCCCTTGGGAGTGGTTGAATTCCTGTCCCTGCAGATATTTAAAAGATGCAGAGATGTGGTGCTAAGGGACACGGTTCAGCTCTAGACTTGGTAGAACTGAGTTATGGTTGAACTTAGAGATCTTTTCTGACATACGTGATTCCATGAGAACTTATGAACTCTCCCAGGACAAGAAAGCAGAGAACAGGGCTAGGCTTGTGTGTGAGATGTATCTGAATTTTCCTGCCATTGCTCTAACTGTCGAGCTGTTGGCACTGAACGCCAGACACGTTTCAAATCACAGCTGCCTTGCGCTCTCTGATGCACAAGCTCCCATCAGGCTATCTGTGTGCGCTTCAGCAGGATGAGTGGAGGACACAGCTCCAGACTGTGACTCATTCAGTCTTTTCCCACTGCTGCTGTCATTCAAGTGGAAATCTCAGAAGATAGTAAAACCTTCAGGCATGTTAAAGATGCCAGATTTTAAGTGCATATGAATAACTCCAGAGCTCATTTTGAACTCGGAGAATGAGATAGGCTTGCTGTGAGCTTATTGCCTCTGCCTGTGCAGGGTGTCAATCTGCCTCACAGAAGTATCTGCAAAGTGGTCGTGGTGACCATGTGCGCTTCTAAATCTCTGTTGCATAGACCTGCAATAGCCTGCAGATCTCATGTAATCACTGAGGATAACCCTGCCTTGACTTTCCCCTCCCACCCAGTCATTAGGATTCTTCAACACACTCTGAACTATCTGGACATTAGTGCTGGATTCTTTCATGCTCACTCGGACCTTCCCTCGGGTATTAAGTAGATAGAACAATGAAAGTCCTATAAGTAATAGAATAAGGGGCAATGGTTTTTAACTGGAGAAGGGTAGATACAAACCAGGCATTAGGAAGAAGTTCCTCACTATGAGGGTGATGGAACACTGGAACAGGTTGCCTAGAGAGGTGGCAGATAACCCATCCCTGGAGACATTCATGTCAGGATTTGTAGGGCTATGTCCAAGGTGATTTAGTTGGGGGTGTCCCTGCTTACTGCAGGGGAGTTGGGCTAGATGACTTTGAAAGATCCTTCCTGACCCAGTGCAGTCTGTGGTCCTGGGTTGAAAGTGGAGTATTGTCTTACCATCAGGTGATGGAGCTCACTGCAAGGGTTCAGCACTGTGGTGAGTTTCCTTGATCCTGACAGAGCTGAGCTTCTAATAGGCCTGGTCAGCTTGACCTTCTTTGCAGTGTAGGACACAGGGATGAGACTTTATCCAACTCTGGGTATTGGCTGCGCTATACGGGTGCTTGCTTGGAGGCAAGAGTAGAGTTTCAGAAACCCTTCAGTGCTGGAGGAGAAAAGATCCTGCTGGAAACTCAGTAAGCTGTGGTCAGAAAACTGTTACATTGGTATTTTGACTGTAAGTGAATCATAAAACCAAAACAAAACCACAAAAAACTACCACCGCCAAAAATAAAAACCCAAACCACAAAAAGGAAAACCCCTTTTTATTGTTCTGTAACAGCAGCAAATATTTTGTTGGTTAAACACCAGCAATCGCCACCACTGTCACATGCAACTTCTGAACCAGGTAAGTAAAACACAGCTTTTTCTTTGGTTATTTCTGTGTGAGAAACATATGATGTGCTAGGACAAGTGGAAACAGCCTTAGGTTCTACTAGGGGAGGTTTATGTTGGGCATTAGGAAAACATTTCTTTGCCAAAAAGATTGTCAAGCCCTAGAAAAGACTGCTCTGGGAAGCAGAAAATACTGCTCTGGAGGGAATGTGTAGCCACATAGATGTGATGCTGAGGGACATAGATTAGTCGTGATGTGGCTGTGCTGGGCAAATGGTTGGATTTCATGATCTAGAAAGTCTCTTCCAACCTACATAATTCCATACTATACCTTCTCAGATCTGAGTGAGTTTTTAATGTGAACAAATTGCATAATAAGTGAGTGACACTGATTGAGCTGTGGTGGCTTTGTGCAGAAGAGACTTGTCTCTGCAGTTTAAATGAATGGCAGCTGAAGATCTGCTCAACAATTTGCACCATGAGATAGGAAAAAATAGTAGGAGAGAGTGGAGCCTTCAGAACAGATCAGTCTCTTCCTTTGTTTTGTCTGCACTCTACATTTGCATGTTAAATATTTTGCCTCTTGGAGGGACCATGCAGTGGCAGTGCGGGAAGGATGCCAACATGAAACCAAGGTTGATGGCATCCTGGCTCATGTCAGGAGTAATGTGACCAGTAGGATTAGAGATGTGATTGTCTCTCTTTACTTGACCAGGAATACTGTGTTGGACCCCTCACTATAGAAAGGGTGTTGAGGTGCTGAAGAGTCTCCAAAGAAGGGTGACTAAACTGGTGAATGGCCTTGAACTCGAGTCATATGAGGAACAGCTGAGGGAACTGAGGCTGTTCAGCATTCAGAAAAGGAGGCTGAAGGGAGACCTCATCATCCTCTACAACTACTTCAAAGGAGGTTGAAGCGAGTTGGAGGTCAGCCTCTTCATACATACAACGAGTAACGGGACAAGAAGAAATGGGCTCAGGTTGTGCCAAGAGTTTCAAGTTAGATGTTAACTCTTTCTGTGAAGAAAATTTTCCTATCAGGCACTGGGGTAGGCTGCCCAGGGAGGTGGAGTCACCATCCCTGTGTGTGGATTTGGCAGTGAGGGATGTGGTTTAGTGGTAGCAGCTTAGCAGGAGTGATGGGATTGTGAGCCCTAGGCAAGCGGTTGAACTTGATGATCTCAAAGGTATCTGCCAACCTCAATAATTCTATGACTATTCTATGGAGAAGGTTCAGAAAATCCTGTTTTATTCTCGCTATCTTCCCTAGAGACTATAACCTGAGACAGAGGAAAGCTGCTCTTGCAAGTAGTGCTGTCAACAACCCCCTGCCTTTGCTTTCTGTCTGGAGGAGTTGGAACAGAGTGAAAAATCGTATTGGTGTTTATTTTATGGAAGATAAGCTTTAAGCTGAATTTTTATATTTTTTTTGGCTGGCAGTAATCAACAGATTTTTTTTCTTAAATGGGAAAATAACTGTCCAAGCTCCAGCTTTATTTTAACCTGAAAGATGTCATTTGCTTGACAATTGTTGGAAAAATAGGATTTGTGGATGAAAACTTAATGAATGACTCCAAAGTTGATTAAGAAGGAGGGGAGATGCTAAGTCAAAAGTTTTATATCTAGAAAATAGTGATTTATTATCCAGCTATCTTTTGCAAATGACAAAATAACTAATTAGATACAATTCATCATCGGCACTTCTAGCTGCCACTGGAATAAGTTAGGAGATTTTATGAACAATCCATAGGCTCAAATTCTGATCTAAATGTAGCATACACTGAGAGTGTCAAATGCACTGAGATTCTGGGAAAAGCTTTAATAAGATCCTGAAATTCTGCCCCCCTGTAGATTTTTTTTTTTTTTTTCCTAATGAAGGATTTGAAAAGGACATCTTAAAGTGGTGCTTTATACAGTAGCAGTCTCTTTCTCATAAAATATCAGCTATAATAATTATTTTTATGCAGATCCAGAGGCACAGAGATTAAATTACTTTCTCAAGGTCAGACAGTGAGTCAGAGGCAGAACCAGTGAATGAATGTGAGTTTTGATTCAGGGATGTGGTGTACCTGAGTACTTCTTCAATCTCCAATGGTGGATGGACTCAATTTTTCTGAACCAACATCTCCTAACCTTTCAGGGATGGTGACTCCATCTTCCTGGGCAGCTTGTTCCTATGCTTGACATAGAGTAATAAAACTGATGAGGTTGGAAGAGATCTTTGATATCTTCATGTCCAGTCGCTTACCTGGAGCTCACAATCCCACCGCTGCTGCCAAACCACTGCCGTTAAACCATGTCCCTAAGCGCCACATCCGTGTGTCTCTTAAAGACCTTCAGGGATGATGACTACCACATAGCTGGACATTCTGTTCCACTGCCTGATGACTCTTCTGGTGAAGAAATGTTTTCCTAAGATCCGTTCTAACCCTCCCTGGACAAAACTTGAGGCTGTTTCCTCTTGTTCTGTCACTTGGTGATGAACAGTTGTGATGAACAACTAGTTTGTCTGTGTCACTTAATGTCTTGGATGAAAGCTGTGGGAAGGGGTCAGGTAGAGACTTTCTTCTGATAAAGACTGGTGCTTAATTTTACATAACCCACTAGATAATGCTCACCTCCTTCCTGGGAACACCCGAAGATCAGAAGACCTGCAGCCTTAAGTGCTGCAATGTTTCTGTCTGTAAGAACTTGTGTGGTGGTGAATCTTGCTTTGCTGCTGCTTCTGGCCAGGACTCACTGGGAATTTGCATTCTAGGCATTTTACAAATCTTTCAGATCAACCCAGTTCAGCTACACTAGTTCAGAGGGGGATATATAGACTTCAGCAGTTGCACATTCATTCAGTGAAGTCAGGTAAGTCAACTGCATTTGCCTTTGGATGTCGTTTGTGTCTCCTGATATTTCCTCATGAATTATTAGCTATGGAAGAGGCTTGCTGTGGAGAGCTTGTAGCTAGTTTAGTCTCCTGGTTACTGCAGGTTTGCTTCACAGTATGTTTTGTTCTGGTTTAAGGGGCTTGAGGACCAGAATTCCCCTGGGCCTCTCTCCTGAAACCTGACAGATCTTGCTGTCAGGAAGTTATTCCTCATACTCAAGCTCCTTCTTATCAGTCTGTCACTTCTTCAACTCATTGGACTAACAGTTTTCCTGTTACAAGAGCTACCTCTCTGCGTTCTTTCTCCCTGGCCTCCCCAAGGGAACCTCTTTCTTCTGGCAGTAAAAGAGGGTCAGACATAGATGGCTTTACGAGTCTCTTTCTCCCCTCCTGATCTAACTTCTTGGAGTCTGAGACATTCTGGATCTGACCTATGATGAACTCTGGCAGAGTGCGTATAAAGAAAAAAAATTGATAAAATAAGCAATGAAGAAATTGGTGTCCATAAATCCCACAGGTTTAGACATTCTCATAAATTTTGAGAGTTGTATCAAAGAAGGGGTGAAACAGGGTCTTTTCTGTCCTGGATGTGCATGACTTTTAAGGGCAGAGGGAAAGGTTGAGTTATTTTGGTGCTGAGAAATAGTTTCTCAGATTTGTAGCAGGGTTTTTGAAGAATGAGAAGAGAGACATGAAAGAGAAGGCAAGAAAAACAAAGCAAAGATGCTTGCTGATGCTCATCTGAGCAATCAAGAAGGGACTGAAGGCATTTTATCCACATAGATTCAGTTCAAGTCTGGGACACCAGTGAGATCTTCCAGACACTCTATTGATTTAAGGCTCATAAAGACAACTATCAGCCATTCTGTTTAGGCTCCAGATGTGCACAGATGTTGTGTAGGGTTGTGCCCCTCCATGCACCAGCCTTTGGCACAATCAACATTATCCTGCATTCCCAGCTTCCCCTCTGGAGGACATCTCACCAGCCAAGCAGCTGGGCTGCAGAGGAGCAGAGTAGTGCTGCTCGCTGCTGATGAAGCAATAATGAAACTAATAGCCTCTTAACATTCTTACACGAACACAACATCAGCATGTCACAAAGTATTTATAATCCAAGTTACACAAATGTCATTTTGGTACACTGAGCACTTCATGCTTACCATTCTCTGCCACAGCAATAAAATCAATCAACTAGTCTGAGGAGAAACACACCCAGGAGATATCATTGTAAATGGCACTGGGCCAGGCTTTCGAAGATCTGTGTGGGAGGCAGAAGAGCAACTTTGGGCTTGCATTCCTGCACCAAGATATCTCCGGGTCCCTCCACAACACCACTCTGAGACCAGATAAATTAAGGTTCAGTTATGCAGTCACCAAAGGGAGAGGAGAAAATTTGGAAGGGTTTAATCAATCATCTCATCTTCAAGAGCTCAAAGCAAGCACCAATTCAGTGTGCTTTCCAGGGCATGCACAATTTGGATTTAAAGGTCCAAAATCATAGAATTATAGAATGGCTTGACTTGGAAGGGATTTTAAAGAGAATCTAATTTCAAATTCCCTGCCACGGGCAGGGACATCCCCCCACTAGATCAGGTTGCTCAAAGCCTCATGCAGCCCGGTCTCAAACATTTCTGGAGATGAGGCATCTACAGTTTCTCTGGACAATCCATTCTAGTGTCTCCCCACCTTCACAGTAAAGAACTTCCTAATATCACTTTTTCCTTGAAGAGATTTTCTGCCTAACATCCCCAGTCCTGGACATCCAGGGGCCTTTCTCACCACCAAATGCCTTCATCTTGCACTACTAGAGAGCTCAGGTGGACATGGGTGCTACTGTAGAAGAGACACATTGAGTGCTGAAGCAAGTCCCAAGGGGTTTGGAGAATGTCTGATGAGGAGCAGATGAGGAAGCTGAGATTGTGCTGTGGTAGTTTTAGATGTAACTGCAGCCGTGGCAAATTCACGGTTGTCTGTTTGGAAAAAAAAAAAAAACAACACATCCCCAAAACAACAACAACAAAAAAAAGACCAAGAGAAAGAATCCCAGTGCTTGAAAGATTAAATAGTGCATCAACTGCCTAGAGCATCAAGGGCCCTTTGAAGGTCTGGATGGGATAAAAATGCAGTGCCCATCTGACACACAGCAGACATTAAAGTCAGTAAAATTACAACAGGGACAGATTTGACAGATTTGAATTTGGACCTTCAGTCCCTATTTTGGGCTGTCACATTCTGATTTCAGGGCAAAGTGTTGTAAATCACATATAGGACAGGGAAATGTGGGGATTGTGTAAATTAATCCAGGTGCCTGGTCCTCCTGCAAGCTCTTGAGTCCTAGCAGAAGAACTGATGAGCAGGAGTGGTTTCAGTGAGAAATCTTCAAGGGTTCAAATCAACCAGAAGTGTCAGTCAAGTAGCTCGACAATGCAGGGAAATCAATGCTGGATTCTGAAAGGAGAGCGTGCAGGGAAAATGATACCATTTGTTTGCAATTCTAATACAATGAATCAACAGATCTCTTGCAAAATGCTCCTCATGAAAATGCGCATAAGAGATGTGCAGAACCAAGAGGGAGAGAGACAAGGCATCTGTGCTGCTGAGGAGAAGGGGGGATCTCAGTCTTGGTTTTGCTGTTGATATTTGAATGTGTTCTGGTATAGCCAAGATGGATCTGTCATCCATAAAGTCCTGGGAGAGCCTAGCAATGAATGATGTAAATTTTTGTAAGGGGAAAAGAGGTTTTGATAAAGCAGCAGTTGTTTTCATGGAAGGGTCACAACGTTAAGCGCGTGGTATAAAGCCCGAATGGATTAAAGATGGTCTGAAAATTGGGATGGGTCTCCTTACAGATAGTCTCAGCATTATTCTTCTGTTTAGGAAGAAATTTTTTATAGTGAGGGTGATGAGTCACAGGAAAAGGTTGCTCAGGGAGGTTGTGGGTACCCCATCCCTGGAGATGGGGTGTTCCTTTGAACAGGCCGGATTGGACATGGCTTTGAGCAAC